>JTDE01006232.1:3630-38077 GCA_014338405.1 Paragonimus skrjabini miyazakii
GTTGTCATACGTGTTTCACTATGAAATGTGTTGGTGTTGAAATGCAAACCAAAAACAACATGGTCGTATATTTCCATTTCGGCAATATCTGTGAAACGCCGCAAAATGAAGCACACTCGGGTGTTAGGATGACGTATTTCATCTCGAAAATGGCAATGATCGCATTTATAAGACTTGAAAAAGCAAGCTAACGTCAATAACGGGATGTTTTCGCGAAAATGGTGGAAAAACTTTTCATCACCAAGCTAAAACTTTTGGGACTTAATCGATGTATTTCGTTTTTTCATCAACGCCACTCATTTACAATTGATGTACTGTAAGTACTTTGCCTGAAATTCCGATTTTGAAAATTCACAAAATATTTAAAAATCGAGGATTCGCGCCAAAAGGACCGTTTTGGCTTTTGAACGACCTTCAAGGCGAATCCCGTGAAACGGATAATTGCGGGACGTACAATTTCTGCTGGTGTCATTTTAGGATTTGAACCTATAGAAAGCCCCGGAAATGACGAGCCGCATCATGCAACATCGTCCATCCACTGTGTACCCCATTAATTCCCCCGATGAGAACTAAACCGTAAAGGTTATAACCAACAATGTCCCAAATAATCTACCAGCCAAACCATTCTTATTGAAACTTGATAACGTGACGTTCAAGCAATAAATGGAAGTTCACTAACAAATCCTAGTTATATTATTGTTTGCGCAAAAAGTGTTTCATGGAGGCCACTAAAGGCGTTCAGCCGGTAGCTTGTTGGCGGGAAGAGATGGGAGCAATAGACATTAGTGGCGTTACTCGTTGGTCGAGTTACAGAGGGCTGGTTTTTCTTTTCTGAAAGTTGGAATGCAAGCACTAGTTACTCGACAGATGACAGAAGTGAGGCCGCAATACATCCCCAATCTGGTACAGAGACCTGCTGTGCACATCCGTCAACACCTACAGCTGCAAGCAACACCGAAACTCTAACCCATGACATTAGAATAACCACCGATCTAAACCTGTCTAGCTCGATTACCTAGACTGTTGACGTATCAGTAATTAAAAAGGATTTGTTTAACACTTTAACATTATGGTGGACAGGCATCGACGGTTAACTATCAATTTTCAGAAAAATCTGTTTGGTTGTCAGATTTCCAGTACCCCAAAAAAATCAGTTCCATTATTTGGGTAACAAGTGATAGCAGATTCGGTCACTTGCTGTCGAAATTCTTTACGTTGACTCAGTTGTCTAACGTGATCCACTTTGTGGATTCAACAGCGAGGCAAGCTTTCGAACAAGAGGACCACTTGAGTGTGTAAACGCTCGTCGATTTGCTCGTGATTATAGAAGCTGAATCTAGCCACATCATTAAGGTTAGGGTCACTGGACCATTTAAGTGTTGTTGTGCGTCGCTATTTCACAAAGTTCCAAGGAAAAGCTAAACTAATTGAAGTTCTCGTGGAGGCATGACCGAGTACATAGTTTAGTGCGTACGTGCACTAAATTAACGCTTTCTCAGGTAATAATAATAATATTAATAATAACAATGGTACGTTTCCCAACGCATCTATGAGAAACACGCTCAAATGAGCGTGATCAGTATACATATCGTAAACTGAAACGCTTACCGTGCACATAATTGTTAATTGTACAATACGCCAAATATGAAAGTAAAGTAACAAACTAGACATAATAAAAGAAGAAAATTCTAGTTTATGAAAAAGCATTTAGCTCACTTGCTTCTGAAAAGATAGTTCTCAAAATTTTCAATGTTCGATAAGAAATGCTGAGGAGTTACATCGATTCCCACTTCACAAGGTCATTATTGGCCTTTGTAACAGGCAAGCCAGACGTTCTGGCTTCGTGTACCCGTTACACTCATAAGCCAACTTTGGGCAACGTGGAGACACCGGGGGACAGCGTTCTTCTGAAGTAAGCGTTCCAACGACAGTCCTGTGAAAGGAGACAATAGAAACGAGCGTGAGCCAAAGGCCCAGTTAGACATACGATTTACACAATCGAAAACGAAAGTGGCGCTAACAATACGGCAGCACGGTGCGTTACATCTTATGGTCAAGGTCATGCCAGAAAAAGGATTTTTCAGAATGGAGAAAGTGAACAGTCGACGAATTTCGCCATTATTTGATGTAGACGGTTCCGCAAAAAATATGTAGAAACTTTTGCCAAGATGAAGGATGATAGCAGAGCCCCAATTTTTGTAGAGAAACGGACGATCTTCTTAACTGGACTTCGTCATTTCCTGTAAATCGGCGGAATTTCACAAACCTCGTGAATTGTCCAACTAGTACGGAATTTTGATTGTCCGGACGTAAAGGAATGTTGTCTCGCGTTAGAATTTATCGTGGAATCAAGAATGAAAAGCAAAATTACGTAATGAACAAGAGAATGTAAAATGATCATATGAAGTATGGCGAATAATGGAACCTGATATTTTCTGACCGAACATTTTATATAACATTTATCATTTTGTTTTAGTTAATAACATTCACATCTCTAGCAAATAATTGTTATCGTAGAACTGGAAAAGAGATCGATTCACAGTTGTTCCTAGTATATAATTACAGCCGAATTCCGGTATCGATTTAGTATATACGGCCGATATGTAGAATGGAAAGGATGTTTAGCAACGCGAGATTCCCAGGTGGTCTACTAGGATAGGAAGATGCACATGTTTATATGTAATCATATGAGGCGAACAGGTTAGGTTATATGTGTTTTTTCTAAACAGTCTTAACGTGCACAGCTATCATACAGTGGTTGATAACTATATACAACTGGTTATCATTAAGTATGGAGTAAGAGTTTACCAGGATGGTTTGGTTACTACTAACAGGGGTGTGTATAATGTTACCATATGTTGGCTATAGCTTTATTGTTCAGCTGCAAGTTTTTGACATAACTGTGTACAAGATCTATCCTGCTGGATAAATAATAAGCTTGGAAATTGAGAAATTTCTCAAATGGTGAAGTCGATGACTGATAAGTTCGAAGTGTCTGTGGCGTTGTATTTGTGATATAGGTTTCTCCTCAGTTGTTATTAGATTAGACAATACATTTAGATGCTATTAGGTCCGTTTTCAAGATATCTTTTCCAGGCAGGCACAGCTTGAAGATGGACGTGACGTTCCTCAATGTCAGGAAAGTTTCTAAGCATCGTTTGAATTGATGTACTTTCCTACTGGCTCTCCTTGCATATGGGAATTTATTCCAAACGTAGGGATATTTCACTAGGAAAAAATTTGAACGCATATTTTTACGGGATTTAAGAGCTGTCAGAGTAAACTTGTTGTTACTGATGTTCTATTTTGAGCTATGCTGAAGGCGGATCGCGAAGGAGACAGTGAAGTTATTGCCATAAACTAGATTATACATCGGTGCAAAGTTCAGCTTGAGACGCCGTAGCCAAAGAAGATCCAGTTCAAGTGTCTGGCAGCGTTCTCTGTAGTTCAGAGAAGGCGGATAACCGACTAAGCCTTTCGTGAATGCACGTTGCAGATTTTCCAGAGCTAGCCTATCAGACTTGCGCAAGTAATCATATATGAACGTGCAGTACTCAAGTTGGGTTCGTACGCACAACTTATAAAGGTGTAGTCGAGCTGCAGGAGGGAAGAATGAGCGCTCAGTGTATCCAATCGTTTGTCTAGTTGTAGCTACTGGGAAAGATATATATTCAGCGAAATTGAATGAGTTTGAGTAACGTATACCCGGGTCGCGGAACGAGTTGGCAGTTAAAATACCATGACCATCCAGCTTTATAAAGTCCTTTGGCATGTGACAACCGTTTGCAACGATGGTGGATTTATTGGCTGAAAATTTCACCAGACGAAATTGACATCAAAACTCCAGTGACATGAAGTCTTCCAGTATACTTCCTAAACAAGAATTAAGATTGCTAAGAGGAAAGGTGTAGACAAGTTTGATGTCATCAGTGAATAGGAATAGTTCCCATGCGTGATAACTTCACATATATCGTTTATATACATAAAAAAGAGTAACGGTCTCAGAACGCTTCCAGGAATCACTCCACTGGTGACTGGTCTGGGCGTTGAGCTGTTATCTCCTATTTTACTGTTTGTGTGCGGTCTTTAAGGTATGAGGCAAACCAACTGAGCAATTGGTCACGTATACCGAATGATGCCATTTTGATCAGAAGACACTTATGAGGCACACGATCAAAAGCTTTTTGCATATTTAAAAGTATAATAATAATTGCATTATCTGAATCAGCAGATTTTGTTACATGATTAAAGAGTTCCAACTAGTACGTCATGCATGAACGTTTGCTGAGGAACCCATACTGAGAGTGGTTTATGAGAGCCTAATGTTAGATAAAGTGTATAAATATTAATCAAAAGGAGAGGAATGTCATCCCCTCCGTATTTGAGAGCAGCATAGTGAATACCCTCTGGACCAGGAAGATAAGAAGATTTGATAGTAGCTAACTGAGAACGTGATTTACTGCATCAAAATCTTTTTACTATTATGTATATTTCTGAACGCATTTATGAGAACCACGCTCAGATATGCGCAGTCATTGACGATTATTACAGGCGATACAAAAAAGATAGTTATATAATACGATGAAAATGAAGTCTGTCACTAAATAAAGCGTAATCAAAGAGAAAGAGGTTGTAGCTTACAAGGTGCAGTGCACGCATCAAGAAGGAAAATAATTCACTTGTTCCACAACATTTTACAAGGTTGTGTAAAAAAAGTGCGCACGCATTGAATGTGAGTTGAGTAACAGAGCGTGCTGCTAAGTAATCGGCGCAGTCTTGGTTTTCGCTTGTTCAAGTCGTATACATGGCTTACTGTGCATTTGGCCCGTGCTTGTGTGTATTGCCCCCATTTTCACGATGGTTACTGGAACCCTTATCTCGGAAGAACGTTGCCCCCAGTGTTTCTACATTGTCCTAAAGTAAAGCCGCGTGTGCAAAGAATAATTAGAGTAAAAACGGCCGGCTTTTATTTTACAAGTTCAAACAGTTCAACATCACGCCAGGAAATACGTCTTGTGAATTGAAACGAAAACTGAGGAAACGCGCGTCGTACGTTTTAAATGGTGGCTAATCACCGCCTATCTCCCCTGTGCTGTAAAGTCGGCGGTTTGTGAAGCCTCCAAAAAAGAGGTCCCAATTGAGGATATATTATTTGACCGAACCGTGACGTATTGTCTGATGTTGTTTCTTACCCCATACTTACTTTTGTGGTAGTGTTACGTGTTCTTCATAAACGACTATCAGCGAACTCTCGTTCCCCCTCTTATCGGATATATCACAGTCCAAATGAATTTTCAATGGATGTCGCGATTACTCGAAAAAAGTAACATCGGAAAATTTAGAAATAAATGGTCCTGAGCGAGGGAAGACCGGAACTTCCGAAATTGGGCGAATGA
This sequence comes from Paragonimus skrjabini miyazakii, assembly GCA_014338405.1. Classification (NCBI taxonomy): domain Eukaryota; kingdom Metazoa; phylum Platyhelminthes; class Trematoda; order Plagiorchiida; family Troglotrematidae; genus Paragonimus; species Paragonimus skrjabini miyazakii. The sequence goes on from JTDE01006232.1 coordinate 9,027, forward strand.
TTGGGTAGACCATAGCGCGGGACCTCGTCAGTTGCTCGAAAACGTCAAAATGTTGAAAATCTCGCAAATCGTTCGGTTAATACGAAGTCTTGGGTATCTGTTCGTCGCAAAAGTTGTCTGCGCGTGAAAAATGTTTGTGGAAGTAAGAAAAAGAGCGCAATCTCACGTGTTAAATGGGAAAATGTGGAGTAACTACCTGTAGTATGACGATTAATGTACTTGACAAAAACTTTATGCAATATCAATAAATTTTTGTTAACTTTAATAAAGTATATAATATTGGTATGTATTTGTCACATTATTTTGCGATAACTGGGTAACCAGCGGCTACCTCTAAAATGAGTATATTCAGGTGATAATCAAAACTCCGTACAACGTATTGACGTTTTTTTTGCTCTGTATGACCGGTGTTTAAGCGAAAATTTGTATTTCATTACACACACGGGTTGTTGTGTGGTTAACAGCCAAGGTTTGGGGCAGCATGAGATGCGAACTGAGGTTTTAATGCGAGTACTTGGGGTTTATGGGGGGAGTATTTTTATCAACAGTTTATTGTAGAGAGTTTTTGAACACTGGTGGATAAATCGTCATACCGGCTACCATTAAAAATAGCCTGATGGCACACCAGGGTAAATAGGTTATTACGGAATGGCATATATATATAATATGTGGGGACAGTCTATATGTGAACTATAAACCTGTTATGGGGTGTTATTCTGAACATAGTTCGATATAAGGTCATTCTCCTGAATTTGTTGTCAGCTTCAATGTTATATTTTCCAGCAGTCTTGGTAATGCGTGCACAAAAACACACTGGAATAAAAACGACGTTGATCTTCCAACAGGTTCATGAATAGGTAATGTAGCCAACACTAGATGGGGGTGTGAGTAAACGGTTTTGTAAACTGCTGTTATTTTTGCAGTAGACTTCTGAATGAAATCAGAGCCAGTATCAACAGTTAGCGTTTTAAAGGGGATTGGGCAGCTATCTTACGCTATCAAACATAACGTCTACCACAAAATTTGCGTATCTTCTGGCGAATTTTTCGGAAGTAGTCCGGAAAAAATTTAGCTGTCAGCAGCATATAACGTATATACTCGTCCCTGTTATCAGGCTCCCATTGAAAACAGCTCGCCTGAAACTGTTTATTGCGCATCCGCCGTTTGCTTACACCCATCTAGCATTTGTTTCCATGCATACTCACGGAATAGCATCATTTTATTCATATGCGTCACTGTGCACGCACTGCTCAGAATATTGGGCAATATTAGATTGACCCTTACGGCTAACTTAGTAGAACAATTTTATATAGAATCATACCAAAAATTTAAACTAAAATGAAAAAACAGGATAATAATCCACAGATACACCTTTCCCACATATACTGCCACCTACGCAAATCCGATAGGACTGTTTTAGAAAATCTTCAACAATCATTTACCAAAAGCTTAATAGGATATTCATCCTCACTCACCCAGAGTGAACGTTGTCAAACACTTGGTATTGATCCACTCTGGTTACGAAGGCTAAAATTGAACCTTACACTTCTCTATAAGCTGATACACTCGGACGCCAACACCACAGCGTTCGCCGTTCATTTCAAACACAGCTCCTCATATGGTCTAAGAAATAAGGGTTCCACATTGCCAACCCTGTCAGCTCGCAAAAAGATACGAGCCAACTTCTTTATTGTAAAATATTCTTATATTTGGAATAGACTTCCGAGTGAAGTCAGAGCCAGTAACAGCATTCTGCGTTTTAAAAAAGGTCTGGACAGCTTTCTTACATCATCAAACATAATGTCAATCTTCAAACTTTGTGTATCCTCTGATGACCTCCTTGAATGTGGTCCAGATAACGTTTAGCCGTCAACAGAATAAACGCAAGTACCCGTCTTTACTAACAGGGTCCTATTTAAAACAGCTTGCCTGAAATTAATTACTACTTATCCACCGTTTACTCACACCACATCTCGCATTTGATTCATTACGCACTCACGAAACCACATCATCTTACTCACGTGCGTCACTAATACAGAATTGTACTTACAACAAAAAGAGAAAAAGGATTATATCATACATATATACTTTTCCACATTTTATATATATGCCTGTTCGTAATTATCCACAAAAAACTGCATTAAAAATACTCCTTCGTTTACCTTATATGATCTCATTATAACCCTAATTTACACCATGCGTTGTCTCTCCCCTGCCTCAAACCCTCCCCTTTATCCATTAGTAACTAAAGCGTGCTATGAAATACATGTTCCACTTTACATATCACATATACACTTTTCCACATTTTATATATATGCCTGTTCGTAATTATCCACAAAAAACTGCATTAAAAATACTCCTTCGTTTACCTTATATGATCTCATTATAACCCTAATTTACACCATGCGTTGTCTCTCCCCTGCCTCAAACCCTCCCCTTTATCCATTAGTAACTAAAGCGTGCTATGAAATACATGTTCCACTTTACATATCACATATACACTTTTCCACATTTTATATATATGCCCATTCGTAATAACCTGTTCACCTTGGTAATCAGTTAGACTATAGTTAATGGTAGCCAGTATTGACGGTTAACTTGGCCGACATACAAAAACTCCCCACAGATAACTGTGGAGAAAAAGAATACACCCTCGCTTACCTTATATAATCTTATTATAACTCTAATTCACATCATGCGTTGTCTCCCTTGTCTCAAATTTTCCCCATTATCCATAAACTTAGACCGCTATGAAATAAATATTCTACCTTATATCACACGTGTATACGTTTCCACATTTTATATATGAAATACATAGTCTACCTTATATCTCGCATACACACTTCACATTATATATATATGCCCATTCGTAATAACTCGTTCACCCTGGTAATCACTTCGACAATAATTAAATGTAGCCAGTACTGACGGCAAACTTGGCCGACATACAAAAACTATCCACAGAAAACTGGGGAAAAAATACTCCCTCGCTTACCTTATATAGTCTTATTATAACCCCGATTCACATCGTTGTCTCACTTATCTCAACCCCTCCTCATTATCCATTAGTAACTGTAGCGTGCTATGAAATACACATTCTATCTTAAAAATTGACCTTATAAAACAAACTAGTGTTAATAATACATAATAAACCCACTGAAAACTTAATTCATATTGTGTGCTGTGCACCTGCATTGAAACCCTCATTATTATCCATTATTAACTATTGTAAGCTATGAAATATAGATTCTAGCTTAAACATTGACCCCATAAAACAAACTGACTTCAAAACTTTGGAAGGAGTTTTGACTATCACGTTGCTGGTTACCCAGTTATCGCAGAATGCCATAACAATTATTTCTGAATATTATATACTTTATTGGAAAAACACAAAAGCATTGATATCGCGTAAAGATTTTGTCAACAAAATAACATTCACATTAATCTCCATATTAAATGTGATTCCTTCAAATTTTCCCATTTAACACATGACATTACGCTTTTTATCTTATTCCCACGAGCATCCGTAATGCAAGAAAAGTTTTTGCGATGAATGGGCGCTCAAAACCACACATTGGCCGAACGATTAGTGAAATTTTCACATTTTTGACGCTTTCCACCAATCATCGAGGTCTTGTGCTGGAATCCGCTCAATTCTTCACCCGATTTTGGCACTCCTCGTCCTCGATCGCCAAAACTGAACTATTTCAACATTTTTCCGAATGAAATTGCGTCAAATAACGGCGAAATCCTTCGAAGATGAACTTGCACGTGTAGCATGCGAGCCGGCTGTTTCTACTCGGGTTGTCCGTTGCACTTTCGGATCAACTTTGGGGCAATGTGGAGACACCAGGGGACAGCGTTCTTCCGAAGTAGGGGTTCCAACAAGTCCTGCAAAAGGAAACAACAAGAAACAAACATGAGCCAAAGGCCCAGTAAGCCATGCACACGACTTACACAAACAATAACTAAAACGGCGCCGACAACACAGCAGCACGCTCCGTCACCAATTCAAATTCAACCAGTGCGCGCTCGCTGGTTTCGACCGCACGTTACACACGTATTCCTCCGCATGACCTTGAAATATTTGAAACGTCGTCCTTACCTAACCTTGTAAAAGGTAAATTAATGTAACATCTCATTTTTTGATTGAATCCGTGGAACAGACGAGTTACCTTCCTTCATTATATGTGCATCGAACGTTGTAAACTGTGACTATTTTCCCTTAGATTACGTCTTCTTTTGTCAACAGACTTCATGTTTGTCTTGTTATATATCCATTTGTTGCCTTGTACCGCATGTAATTATCAGTCATGATCGCGCACATCCAAGCGTGTTTCTCACAAATGCGTTGGGAAATATATATTTTTATTATTATATATCTGCTCATTCGTGATAGCCTGTTCACCCTAGTAATCAATCAGGTTATAGCTAATGGTAGCCGGTACTGACGGTTTATTCGACTGGCATGCAAATCTCTCCAGGGAAAACTGTGGAGAATTAATCCTTCCCCGTTCACCCTAAATAGTTTCAATAAAACCTCAATTCACATCTTGTACCGTCTCCCCTGCATGAAACCCTCCTCATTAACCAACTAGTAATCATTGCCCACCATGAAAAACAGATTTTCGTCTAAACATCGACCCTATTAAACAAACTGACGTCAAAACTTCATACGGCGTTTTCATTACCAAATGATAGTCATTCAAGAAGTAACTGCTCGTCACCCAATTATTACGGAATAGTATAACTGCTTGTCAATACTATATACTTCATTGAAAAAACACATGACATGGCGCTCTTTTACTTATTACCACGAGCAACCATAATGTAAAGAAAATTTTCGCGATGAATGAGCGCTTAAAACCCCACACTGGCCGAGCGATTAGCGAGATTTTCAACTTTTTGACGTTTTCGAACAGTCATCGAGGTCCCGCGCTGGAGTCTGCTCAAATCTTCGCCAGATTTTGAAACTTCCCGTCCTCCCTCGCCAAAACGAAATTATTTCAACATTTTTCCGACTGAAGCTACGTCAAATAACGGCGAATTTTTTCGAAGATGAATTTGCACGTGTAGCATGCAAGCCGGCCGTTTACCGCTGGTTGTCCCTAACACTTACGAGCCAACTCTAGTGCAATGTGGAGACACCGGGGGACAGCGTTCTTCCAAAATAGGGGGTTCCAGCAACTATCCTATAAAAGGAAACAACAATAAACAACCATGAGCCAAAGGCCCAGTAAGCCATGCACACGACTTACACAAACGAAAACTAAAACGGCGTCGACAACACAGCAGCACGCTCCGTCGCCCATTCAAATTCAACTAGTGCGCGCCGGCGTGACGTTGAAATATTTGAAACGTCGTCTTGACCTTACCTTGTAAAAGTAAATTAATGTAACATCTCATTTTTTGGACTAAATCTGTGGAACAGAAGAACTATCTTCTTTCTTTATGTGTAAATCAAACGTTGTAAAATGTGACTATTTTCTGTAAGTTGACGTCTTCTTTTGTCAACAGATTTCATGTTTGTCTTGTTATATATTCATTCGTTGTTTAGTACCGCATGTAATTATCAGTCATAATTGCGCACATCCTAGCGTGGTTCTCAGAAATGCGTTGAGAAACATATAATGATTATTAATATCGCCTGAATTTATTGTCAAGTGAAAGAATCATATGCAATATCATCCATATTACATTTAATCACTTCACATTTTCCCATTTATCACATGTGAGTGCATTCTTTTTCTTACCCCCACGAACATCCGTTATGCGAAGAAAATGTGCGCGGTAGATGAACGCTCAAAACTTCTTACTGACCAAGCGATTCGCGAGATGTTCAAAGTTTTAACGTTTTTGAACAATCGACTAAGTCGTGCGTTGGAGTCTGTTCAATTCTTCGCCGGTTTTTGGAACTTCCCGTATTCCCTCGCCTAAACTGAACTGTTTCAAAATTTCTCTGACTAAAGTCACGCTAAATCACGGCGGGATCCTTCAAAAATGCATCTGCACTTATTTCCCGGCGTGGCCTTGAAATATTTGAAACATCGTCTTCACCTAACCTTTTGAAAAGTAAATTAATGTAACATCTCATTTTTTGGACTAAATCTGTGGAACAGACGAACTATCTTCTTTCCTTATGTTTAAATCGAACGCTGTAAACTGTGAGTATTTTCCTTCTGATTTCGCTTTTTCCTTGCCGAAAGATTCTATGATTGTCCTACTATGCACTAATTTGTTGCTTTGTGCCACATGTAATTATCTGCCCCGATCGCAAACATCCAGGCGCGTCTCTCACAAATGCGTTGAGAAATACATATTTATTATTATTATTATTATTATTATTATTATTATTATTATTATTATAGGTGAAATAAACTGTTTTAGGCGAGCTGTTTTCAATGGAAGCCTGATAACAGGGACGAGTATATACGTTATATGCTGCCGAGAGCTAAATTTTTTCCGGACCACTTCCGAAAAGGTCGCCAGAAGATATGCAAATTTTGTGGTAGACGTTATGTTTGATAGCGTAAGATGGCTGCCCAATCCCCTTTAAAACGCTAAATGTTGATACTGGCTATGATTTCATTCGGAAACTTACTTCAAATATACGAATATTTTACAATAAAAATGTTAGCGCGTATCTTTTTCGAAGCTAGCAGAGTTGGAAGAGCAGAACCTTCGTTTCTTAGAACATCTGGGGAGATGTGTTGAAAATGAACGGTGAACGCTCTGTTGACGTCGTCCGAGTGTGTCATTTTATACAGAAGTGCAACGTTCATCTTTTACCTTCGTAACCAAAGTGGACTAACACGAGGTGTTTGACAACATTCTCTACTGGCGGGTGAAGATGTGTGTCTAATTAGCTCTTGATAAATGATCGTTGGAGATTTTCTAATACATGTCTATCACACCTTTGTGTGCAGCGGGAAGGGAGAGTACAATACTGTCGGTTGGGTAATTGTATTAAAGTTATACTGAAACCTGACGATGTTATGGTCATTTTCCGGAAATTGTTCTAGAACAGACACCCCTAAAGACGAGATACGCATAATGAATATGCGATCCAACAAATGCCCTTGTTTGATGGGCAATAAGACATAGAGGTTGAATCCATTCACTTGAGTGCGTGAAAGACATTCAGCTCGCTTTCCATAAGCTGATAATGAGGTTCGGGAGATATTATGCATGGTAACGTCACCACCTATTAGTTTGTGCTCGCAAGACATGTTTAATACATGACTTATCGCCCTTACAAGGTCAGTCAAATCACTGCTAGTAGCATTAGGCGGTCGGTAAATACATCCAACAAGTAGGTCGCGAGAACATATAGGGAGCAGTAACCATAACGAATCCTCGATTTTATTGAGGCAAAACCCGTCAAGTGTAACTGCGGAGAATTGCTCTTTTAGGTAAATGACTCATCCACCGCCTAACCCTGTGAGACTGTCCCTACGTTACACGGTATCCTACAATGCTCATTTATGTGTCTGGAGTATCAAGGAGGCACCATGTCTCAGTGACGAGAATGATATGGGGATTAGACAAAAAGACAAATGATCCAAAGATGCGCGTCTTACTTGTCAATGACCTTACGTTTGTGGTAATACAGCAATGGATCTTTTCCTGTCAGGTACAACAGTTGAACTACTGAAGATCTGTGTGACAAATGGGGCGGTGGGATGCGAAGTCTCGCGTGGAGAGGTATGGTCTAGAGGATGTACCAATTTCTAACACAGGTTCGAAAAAACGTCGCAAAGATTTCACTCCACGACAGAAAGTACTGAAAGAGTGTCATTATGGTAGGATGATTGAGTGAGACGTGGGAAAGGGGAACAGGTGGTGATGGATGGAATGTCGATGGGTGCACTAAAGAAGACTGGTTTGACGGACATTCGCGTTAGGTATATAATCAGGTGGTGATGTACTTGACGGGGTATACACGTTGGGGACTTGGTCACTAGTAGCATTTATGTGTTAGGTGCGACGATTGGTCACTGTGGCTCCATTGGGCAAAGCAAGAATAGCGTGAAGCTCATTATGTGTGTGAGTTGGCTTAAAACCAGTAGTGGACAAACTGCTTAGTTTCGTGTGCGGAGCGTTGGTTCTTCAAAGGTGATTTTTAGAACTAGATGTAAGTTAGAGCTGTCACATATTTCAACAAGGTCATCAACAACCGTTTTGTCCTTGAGGGTAATAACTTTCATAGTAAAGTCCTTCATGGAATCTCGCCGTTTCCTCAATTTCATTGATTTTATAAAAATGACAACCAGACGTCGTCAAGGGCGAACAATTTTAGCTAGTAATTATATGCCAACTAACGTTGCACTCTCAAAACTGTCACATAAATCAACAAATGATTTTGCTACTATTCGAAGTAAATGGCGCCGGAGAATGTTTAATTGAGTCAGTTAAATTGAGGAGGGATGGAAAAAACAAAACTTAGATAGACAAGTGGACAGGCTGCTGGACGGGTATCTGCCGAATGTTGGCAACGCCCAACAGTTAAAAACCTTGCGGATCGTTCAGTCAGTAGGGAATTTTGGTTGGTTTCATGTCATAGAAGATTTTCTGGTGCAACTTGCTTGTAGCAGCGAGAAAAATCGGTGTTACAGGGTAAATGGGAAAATGTAAGGTAACCATGTAAATTATGGCGGTCAAAGTATTAAGTGACTTTTGGCAAAGATTTTCATGCGATAGTAATATTCTTGTTGGTAATACTCCGTATAACACTGGTAGATAGTTTTGCGGTAGATCGCTGCAATCGGACAACTAGCGGTTATTTCTAGTGTATAATTTTCGGAGAATTTTGATATCGATTTGCTCTATACAGCCTATTTGTGAACTGAAATAGGTACATGTTATAACACAAAAGCCAGTTGAGTGGTTCATAGGGAGGGTTTAAGGCAGGGGAAACAACACTAGGGTGACGCGAGATTTTATTGCGATTCGTAGCTATCATTATAAATAATATTTCTGATAAACGCATTCAATTGTACACTTTTGATTAATTTGGGATTTTATCTGTTCATGCCTTAGTCAGGCCAATAAGTTGTAATATCTACACTGAGGATAAAACCGCAACTCGCCCCCTACCTGGCTAGATTGTTGTGCTTTCTATGTACACTCTATTTTCCAAGGTTGATATTAATAAAAAGAAAACGACGCGTTGAGTCTCGGTGTCCATATTTTTTCAGCTTTCGATAGTGAGAAGTAACCGGAAACTATTATTTTGTTCTGCGCCGAGAGGTTGTGTGAGGCATACAGGCTGGATACTGCGATTTTGCAACTTCCTGCGTGCATAGCTATTGTGTGAGGAACGGCAACCAATCGAAATTTGGTTGCTATTGACCGTGGCGTGAAATGGTTTCAAGGGGGTTAGGTTGTCAAAAATGCGTATACGCTCTCGGCAGACTTCTGAAAATACCTAGGTGGCTTTCAAATTATTCTGTAAATTGACAAAGTAATTTCAGGGCTAACCGCTCGAACCTACCGTAAAATTACCCGTTATATATTTCTTTCGTTTCCAAATTTTTTTCAAGGAAAGGCTGAGAAGACAATTTTTAACCCTCTATACACTGTCTTATGTGCATTTTCTTTGGTGAAGACATTACAGAAAAATTCAGTTTGCCGCAGACGATTCCCAAAAAATCAGGTTTCCTGTTATTAGTCCACGTACATTGAAAATGGTACATGTCACGTACTGAGTTAACAACTCCAGAGAAAATCTGAACAAAATTCCGCGCGACACTAAGCAACGTCGGCTCATTATGAAGACGGCGCTTCTTCATATAGAAGTGTCCGTATTTAAGGTTGCTATAAGGCAACAGGCTTTCCCGCTTCTTGATTAATCAGTGTGTTTTCGTGTTGTTCCAGAATTTTGTATCTGGCATTCCGGTTGGTTGAAACTGATACACGTTCAGCGGCAACTGTTTGCCTTCACCGATTTGTTTGAACATTGGTTTGACCAGGTTGACCATTATTCCGTCAGTAGCGCGAACTTTGATTGGTTAAAACATCTCCAATGAAGAAAACGCCTCAATCCAAACTTATTGCCGTACAAAACAGCGGAAAGGAAACTACGCACAGCTTTTAGTATTGTCAGTCAAGTGCTTTTGCCAATCGGGCAGCAACATTTACGCAGTACAACCTACAGTGATCACAACAACAGTTCAGTCATTTCTATATATATAAGAAATGAGACAGATTCAGGTATATATATTTCATGCCATGGCCTACTACAGATTTTAGGAAGTTGACGGGACGTTCGTCCGCGATTCTTCGAATATAAGCTGAAAAACGGATCAGCTTCAGTATTATAGTATCTAGTTCAAATGGCTGTGGCACTGTTGCCGTGAATTTACCAACGCATGACGCACGTGTATTTCGTTGACGTGAAGCAATCATTTCAATCTTGCGTTGTGCAATAGTTCACGTACAGTGGTGTTGCACTCCACGTTTGTTATCTTACCAAACTCGACGCCGAAGCGTAATGTAGTAGGAAAACAATACGGTTACAAACACATACGAGTAATGGGTTGCCGGGCCTGACTAAGCAGGTAAGTTGGTTCGCAATCCCAACCCTGTTGTTCAGTCCGAGAAGGTTATACTTGGGGGTTCACGCTGGCGAAATAACTCCCATCAGTACGTGGCGAACCGCTTCCCCGCAGAACTTACAACCGCAAGTTGATAGTGAGCTCCCCTGAGAAGGACAGTATAATTCATATTGTTGGTTCGCCAATTTGCTCCGTGCGTGGCCGTCCTACAGTTTTGCATCTAACGGCATCAGTCTGACCTCTGATATAAATGGCAATTAGAAATTCTTGCATGAAAGTATATTCCCCACACCTTCCACCTCCTTGCATTCAAGAAGTCCAACTTTCACTCAATACGTTTCAGGCCAATTATAAATCACCTTATTGAAGGAAGTCGAGCTAAACCTTGAACCTTGCGCGGTTTAAGCCAGGTGATGCTTAGTTGGGTCAGCAAGTTGAGCAGTCAAAGTGGCAATCGCACTCTGACTATCCAAAGCGCGTTTGGAAGCGATGGTGTCGTATGCGTCCCAAATATTATCGGCCATATCGACTAACCGTGAAAAAGCTGTCTGTGGGTTTGCGCTAAGAATGTTGTTTACATGCCTAGACAAAATCTGGAGCCACATCTCACTAAGAAAGGCCTCCACTGTTTGTGTCGTGCCTGCTTACAGTTTTACGTGGTGAACAAGTTGCAATGGGTTATGGTCGCGTTCAGGGGCTGAGTAACGTTTTGGCGTTCGGATAAACCAATGCATCTAATTACAGCCAACTTTGGCTGCTCATAGGGTCTCGTGGAATCCGTCAAATCCATAATATCGCCGCCTCATCAACAGCGCGAAGTGGAAGAGCTGCAACTACGCTCTGAACTACCATGTTTTAACGCAAACGAGCAGTTTAGTCGCGCAGGTCACAAACCAAGGTTAGTTTAGATTATCAAAATTCCCCAGGGTAGACATCAGAAACCAATGCTATAGCGAACATGCTCGTTTTCGGTCATTCATCTTCCGGCTAATTACATAACAATTTATATGAAACAGAGTTGTCAGGGCGAAACGAACAAAACAAGTAGCGAGTTTGAGTGAGGTGAGGCACGTCATCAGTGCACACGGTAGCAATGCTCCGACAGGATTACGTCACCATTATGACGCAACTAGAACCATGGCAGTTTGATCGGTCGCTATGTGGGTGGTTGGCCATGGCAACTTCGACGTCTGAACAAAGCGCTTTTGTGTGCACAAGGGTGGATATTTTAGTCGAATCCCAGCCGCTTCAGCTGTGACTAAAGTTTGCCATCTGACGGCTTTTGGGTGAGTAGCGTTAACTCGGTGAATCGGACAAAAGGGGGAGTCCAGGTTGACAGTAGGATGTGTATCAACAAGGTGTGCAACAATCGCGCTGGTGATTGTTCTGGTGACTCCGCTGCTACTGCAGGCTGTATGATGCTCACGGGTACGTTTCACTTGCGTCATAATGGTGACGTAGTCGTAGCGAAATATTGCTTCCGTGTGCACTGATGGCGTGCCTCACCTCACTCAAACTCGCTACTTGTTTTTGTTTGTTTTGCCCTGACAGCTCTGTTTCATATAAATTGTTATGTAATTAGCCTGATGATGAATAACCGAAAACGAGATTGTTCGCTACACCATTGATTCCTCAAAGGGTTGGGAATGGTACGGTTAGTTCATTGATCGAAGCATCTAGCAACACAAGGCCGAACCTCCATCGCAATACAAACGATGGATTCATCAATTTGAAAACACATATAAGTTATACGGGAATAGTCACTCAAAGTTATAATAGATACGCCTGCGGAACTTTTTTCAAACGGGCTTACCAATTTGTTACACGGCGCACTATATCGCTTCTTCCGGATGCGAATTTTTCAGATGTGGGATACGAAAATGCCGTTAAAAATAGAGATAGTGTTTATTAGAATGAATGTACAAGTGGTCACTTTCAGTAGTATAGACGGCGTCGACATGCGTGTTAGCTAGGAAGGTTATAGACCTGCCGTTAACGAGAGAATTAACAGAAATGGTGTGACTCGAATTTGCACCACTCAGTCACATGACGTGGTTAAATAATCGAACAGCAAACATCAGGCGAATTTTTTAGCAGCCCGGGTACAGTATGCAACTGTGAGTTGCAGAACTATTTTACACATTATGCCGCATAGAGGCCAGGTCGCTACAGGTTAGCTATAGACGTCTAAATGTCATAATAAACAGAGGTTCTTTACCGATGCGCGTGCACGCAAATATTATACTGGACGTCTTGCATAGCACGACGTGGTTTTCCACATCTGACCTAGGTTTCAGATACTGGAAGGTCGATGTCCGTCCGGCAGGTTACCGAAGAACGATGTTCGTCATCCCGTCCTGATTGTACGAATCTGAAGCGACGCTGTTTGGACTAGCCAAAGCGCCGGTCACTCTCCAGCTGTTAATATAGAGAGTACTCCAGGACTAAAGGCCAGGAGAATGGTTCATCCACTTTGATAGCATCATCGTACACGCCGCCACAGCCACAATTCACACTTCCAGACTATTTAAATGTCTCATAATGCCTGACCCGAAGTTAGAGTCTACGAAATGCATTTTTTTGAAGACAGAAAATGTCTTTCTTAGGCCAGCGAGTCACTATCTCAGGAGTACAAACTGATGGCACAAAGATCAACAAGACTGTTGACTGGCCAGTACCACGATCATTGGGTGAGGCACGCGGTTTTGTGGGTTTGGCTTCTCATTACCGGAAATTTGTTCCACGCTTTGCGGAGGTAGCACCCTCGCTCCACGGACTTACAGGGAAGGATAAAAATGGTTTGGTCCCCTGCATGATACGCAGTATTTAGCAGTCTGAAGGGTAAACTCGGTTCCTCTTCACAGTCCTGCAATTATAGATTTCTCTCCACCAGCCGGCCGCTCCATACTAGACGCCGATGACGGCGACTTGGCTATTGGCGGTGTACTCTCTCGGAGGTTTGTTGGGGAAAATGAAGATGACTTACGCAAGTCGTCGCCAGGACAAAGGGGAACGGTGTTATTGCACTACAGGTCGTGAGATAACAGCTTTTGTGCATTTCGTCAAACACTTCCGTCCTCACGTACTCGGACGGACTTTTAAATTCCGAACTGATCACCTTGCGCTACAATGGTCTCGCAACTTCAAGAAACATAAGTCAGGTAACACGCTGGCCGAAATACCCGCAGGATTACGACTATGAATGTATCTGTCGTCAAGGCAACCGTCATACAAACGCTGATAACCTGCGTCGTCTCCCTGTAGAGGATGTTAGTGCAGTATCGTCTACACTCTCAACCAGAGCTAAATGAGCGCATTGCCGGCCGAATAACCCGTAAATTTTCTAGTATTTAGTAGCGACAACTTGGTAGAAATCCACTGAGATGGAAGTTAATTTCTCGACAAACGCTGCTAATGGTCACAGTGGGCGCATGTGAAACATTTCCTTCGTATGTTGCATGCATTTCATAGAACCGGCCGAGCATATAAATTAGTCGTTCCAAGTGGCAAGGTTTTAAAAGGTTTCCAAGGGGTACATTTAGAACTGGGGCATGTAGGTCACAGAAGAACTGAAGCGGTTGTCCGACAGCGCTGTTGGTGACCGAAGTTACATGATGATGTTATTCACACGCGCCAACTGTAGTATTTGTGCGCCGACAATCTCCCTGCTATGGCCTTCAGAGCTCCGCTTCAAACGGTTATAGCAGCTGGTCCCAACCAACGTGTGGAAGCTGATGTGATGGGAACTTTTCCGACAAGAAGGAGAGGAGATAACCACATTCTCCTGACTGCTGAATATTACACCAAATGACGTGAGACTTTCCCGTTGTCGAACCAAGAAGCTTCTACCGCGACATCGTTTTTCGTTCGTTTATTGCAAGACGGTTCAACTGCAATCTGAGCGAAGTGCTACGTTTGAAGGTGTCATCCGGCAGTAAGTATATCTTACGTCGCGGCCACACCGGACTCGAACAACCCTGGGCCATTCTCAGAATAACGTTTTGGTCGAAAGTACCAGTTCTACCATAATGACGATTCTGCATACTTTCATTAAACTGCAACGGTCAGATGGCTGAGATGAAGTCCTGCTGCAGTGTCTCGTGTTCCTTGGGTCTGCCGCTTATCTGAGCATTAGGTACGGACCGTCGGAACTAACCTCAGATCATGAACTACACCAGCCGACTGAAGTGCTAACACCGCTGGTGCCATTCAAGTCTATAAAGTTACCACACTATGTCAGGTTATTTAGCGAACGGTTGAGGGTTGTATATAAAAATGCCACCGAACATCAGTCAAAGTCACCGTACCAACAGAAAGGCTCTTATGACTGTAGGGTATACAGACCAGTCTGCTGTACTAGGATTATGTCTGGCTGCGCAGGCCAAAGCTACCATTTGGAAGGTCCGTGGAAAGGCCTATTCGTAATTTTGTAAGTACCGTTACACACTGTATACGTTATTTGCGATGCTGCAGGTCCAAAGGTTGACGTATCTACGATAAGTTGCAACCAGTTAAAGTCAGTCCGAATGCTAGAGAAAGCCCAAGCGCGACTCTGCCAGTGCCACCTATAGTATTCCAGCCGCAGGACGTGCGGTCGAAATCCCAGCTCAAGATGTTCGAAGCAAGGTTGACTGTACCGAGGCACTGCGGTCAGTGCCTTACTGAGAGATGAGCAGTATAACGATATGGAAGCTGTTGCGCAAACATGTCACTTCTGTCCCGTGGTCCACCTGTATATCACTCGAAGTGCTCCGCATTACATGAACGGTTGAAGCGAGTTTAAAAACGACTAGTAGCACCCTGTCATTACTCGAACGTCTTTTCGGCTAGTTCAGTCCTCACTGTTTCCAGCTTTTTGATAATACTTCCATTTGACCGCGTCTTTGGTAGATAACTGTGGTCTGACTACCACATCTTTGAAAAAAGTTTGTCCTCGAAGACTTTGTCACCAAGGCTGTCCGAAGACTGAGAACCAAACCATATGAAGATAAGCTGACGCCTCTGGGCATAAGCTTTTTGCAGCATAGTACGTTTACAGCTGCCCTGGTTGTGACGTTTATGATAATGAAACTTCCTGATCATCCGTGCCGATTGATCCTCAACAATAAAGATAAAATGAGAGGGCACACCCTCAAAATAGAGGTCCTACATAGCTAACTTGAATGCGCACATGGCTTTTTCTCATTGTGCGTCTAAAAGTTTGAAATCCTATACCTGACTATGACGTTTCTGTTAACTGCTGAACAGCCCTCAAACCTGTACTTTATCGACATTCGTTGCCTTAGCTCAGGTACTGTACCTTTTTTCTTTAATTCAGTTCATCGCTGTGGAGCTCGAAATTCTGCACCATAAGATAAAGAGTTCATAAAACTTCATGCTTCCTACTTTTACTTCTAATTCGTCGATTCATTGAACGGAGGTCTAGGCGGCCGGTTGGATTTGAACGTGGAAAGGAGAAGTGATCATTCGCAATAAGTGCTTGACATGGAGTGAAAGCTTTGAGGCAAAAGAAATTGAAACTCAATTTAATTTCTGTGACGAACGTCTCGTGGTTGTTTGATTAACGCCTAGATTACTGACAACGTTTGTTGGGTTGTCCATCACTTTTCCACTCATTTTCGAGTAAATGTCGCAAAAGTTTTACTCCATGACAGAAAGTACTGAAAGAGTGTCATTATGGTAGGAGGATTGAGTGAGACGTGGGAAAGGGGAACAGGTGGTGATGGATGGAAGGTCGATGGGTGCACTAAAAAAGACTGGTTTAATGGACATTCGCGTTAGGTATATAATCAGGTGGTGATGTACTTGACGGGGTATACACGTTGGGGATTTGGTCACTAGTAGCATTTATGTGTTAGGTGCGACGATTGGTCACTGTGGCTCCATTGGGCAAAGCAAGAATAGCGTGAAGCTCATTATGTGTGTGAGTTGGCTTGAAACCAGCAGTGAACAAACCGTTCGTTTTCACCTCCGGAGCGCTGATGGCAAAAATCCGATTTGAAGGATTCGGCTTCAGGGTCGTTCAAAAGGCAAAACGGTTTTTTGGCGCGAATCCTCGGTTTGAAAATATTTCGGGAAATTTTACAATCGAATTTTCAGGCATAGTACGTACAGTACATCATTTATAAATTAGCAGCGTTAATGGAAAAATTGGAATACACTGAATAAATGCCAAAGATATCAGTTTGGTGATGGAAACATTTTCCACCATTTTCGCGGAAACAACCCGTTATTGGAGTTAGCTCCTTTTTACAAGTCTTCTAAATGTGATCATTGCTATTTTCCAGATGAAATACGTCATCCTGTAGCCCAAGAGTGCCTTATTTTGCGGCGTTTTGAAGGTGCCGTCGAGATAAAAATATACGAACATATAATGTCGGCATTGCATTTTAACTAGAACACTAACACATTTGATAGTGAGGCATCCATGACAACATTTCCAGCTTCCTTATCTACACTATATACATATTATTTTTGCTTGTTTAAAAGATTTCAGGTAGATACTGGTCGATGGAACGTTGCTCATAAAAATGGTTGAAATGACGCTGTCATGTGTAGGATATCGCTACCAAATTTAGTACGAATGAAGTCAAACAATTTCGGCGTCGTATTCAAATTGTTATTGTGTAGTAGCGTGTAGTGCGCCGCCATTTTATTTTGTCACACATACTCCCTTTCGCTTTCTTTCAGGCCCTCGAACAAGCGGGTTCGCCGCGTCCGCGCAACGAGCGGAGGAAGATGACCAACCAGAGCCGGAGGTCGGCCGGCAGTGAGCGTGAGGCCACTTTTGATTGGTGGACTATTCCGGACCGTGGGACCCCGTATATATATGGGCAAGGACACGTTGTGAACGAAACCTCTCGGTGTCTGTACTGTGTTCAATACATGCTTACTGTAGGCTTGTGACTTTTACTTCCTTTGCAAGACATACCTGCTGTGTTTCGACTAGCAAACGCTGGGCATAGTGTGTTGTTCTTGTGATTGACTTTCTGGAATATTGCACTTTTGGCACCCACGGTGAGACCCTAATTTCCGGATAATGCTCAGTTCGTCAGATACCGAAGAGATGCCAAAGCTAATTCAGGAGACAGAGAAAGTGTGTATTTCAGACACTGAACATGCACGTCACGTACGACAGGAGCGCGGACTTCCAGCACCAGAGAAATACATTATTGGAGAAGACTTCCACATCTGGGAAGCTCAGGTGCGCCGCTACTTGAGACATTTCTCCCCAGACCGGCAGGTGGACGTCGTGTTGACTTTAATTTCCCATGAGGCATACGGAAAAAGTGTTGATTTCGATATCCCAGAGGATCTTGAAAGCCTATTTCATTTTTTACGGCGAAGGATCGCAGGCCTCCGCCCTGCATTTGAATATCGGAGGGAGTTTCGTGAAAGACACCAGCGCAGTATGGAAAGCTTAATTGATTATATACAGCAGTTGGGGCGACTGGCGCGACTGGCATTTGTAGAGGAGACTCAAGAGCAAAGGGAAAGCCATATTTTAGAATGATTTTTGGAAGGGATCCGACAGCTGCAGTGTCAACGTGAATTCCTTCTCCGCTCCCCTAAAAACTTATCCAAGGCTGAAAAACTGGCTGAATTGTTGGACCAGGCAGGACAAGTTGAGTCTGCTGATGAACAGTTCGCGTGTGTGACTCAGGGTCCTCATGCTAATCGAGGGCAGTGTCGGATGGCCCTCAGAAGCGCTTACACAAAGGGCGAAGATTGTGCACAAGGCCAGCTAAGATCGGAAGTTCCGATGAACAGACGACCCGGCTGGCGAAGATGCTTAACTTTTGGCCGGCATGGACACGTGACACGTTGGTGTTCATTATCCGCTGGGAAGCGTACGCAACTTGGCAAGTCTCCGGTGTGTCAGTCGCGTATTCCTCTTGTTTCTAAATATGAGAATAAGGATGTTACATTGTGCCCTGTTTTGAAAGCACAAATTGGTGGTCGCGATTTGATTGCTTGCTGGATTCCGGGTCTATATGTAGTCTGATTGATAGAGAGACATATACTACCTGCCAGCTTGATGTTGTTGCAGGACCTATCAGCCAGATCCTAGCTGTTAATGGACAACCTGTACGTATCCTGGCTTGTGTTCGCGGAACTGTGCAGGTGGGGAAGTGGATTTGTACGCTGAGATTCCTAGTTGCTCCTAAATTACCATTTCACGTTATTTTGGGAAGTGATTATTTAGTCGCCACCGGATGTATCCTGGACCTGTCTGACCGTGCGGTACGCATGTTTGGTGAGCGTTTTTCTTTAGAACCTGCGTACAAAACATTGTCGGGTCTTGTGAGGGCTACGAAAAGACAGCACCCAACCAGTGAAAAGGCGCACCTCAAATCCTAGTGGCAAAAATTTATCAGGGGCATTGTTTCCCACCTTCCAGCACATATAACACATAAAGTAGGGAAAGTAATAGAGAAGCACCGGGCGACATTCTGGTGGAAAGGACTACCGCCTGGGAGCACCCGTGTTGTGCGACATAGTATTGATACAGGTGAGGCACGCCCGATTCGGCATGCGGCTCGTCGCTTACCAATCCATTTTCAAGAACAGGTGGAAAAACTGCTGGCGGAGATGTTGGAAAGAGGCGCCATCCGACCGTCAACATCCCCATGGGCGTCTCCGGTAGTGTTGGTTAAGAAAAAGGGTGGTTCTTTAAGATTATGTGTTGACTACCGTTAGTTAAATGCGGTGACAAAAAAGATCCGTTTCCACTACCACGGATCGATGAGACTATTGATGCTGTTTTGGGAGCTGAATGGTTTAGCACCCTGGATTTGGCCTCTGGTTATTGGCAAGTGGAAGTAGAAACTAGTGATCGTATGAAAACCGCAATTGTAGTACCCTCCGGTCTTTATGAATTCGAAACCATGCCATTCGGATTAACGAATGCGCCGGTCATCTTCCAGAGGTTAATGCAACAGGTGCTACGTGATCCAATCCCTAAACATTGCCTGGTCTATTTAGATGATATGACTGTCCATGGACGATCTATTGATGAACATTTGTATAATTTATCCAATGTCCTTTCCAAATTAAATGAGGCTGGATTAAAGTTAAATCCTGCAAAATGTTCTTTAATGCAGACCGAAGTGAAATACCTGGGACACGTCATCTCCAGAGCCGGTGTGGGTTGTGATCCCGAAAAGGTGCGTAAGGTGAAAGAATGGCCAACTCCTGTGAGTGTTGACGAGGTTCGCAGTTTCCTCGGGTTGGCTTCTTATTATCGACGATTTGTTCCCGGATTTTCCCACGTGTCTGAACCCTTAACGACGTTGACTGAGAAAGGACGTTTGTTTGAGTGGCCTGAGAAGTGCCAGCAGTCGTTTGACCGGCTAAAAGATGCATTGTGCACTGCCCCTATTCTAGCGCTTCTGGATACCAAGGCAGGCGCGAAAATGTTCATCCTGGACACGGACGCTAGTGAAACTGCCATAGGGGCTGTCCTATCCCAGTTAGATAATAACAATGTAGAGCACGTCATTGCTTATGGAAACAGAAGCCTGAACAAAAGTGAGAGGAATTATTGTACTACTAGAAAGCAGATGCTAGCCTTGGTACATTTTTATCAAACATTTCCGCCATTATCTCCTGGGAAGACGTTTCTTGGTTCGAACGGACCATTCCTCTCTTCAATGGTTGAGAAACTTCAAAGATCCGGAGGGACAGGTTGCCCGTTGGCAAGAATTCTTACAAGAGTATGACTTTGAATGCAAACACAGGCCTGGATTGCGTCACCGAAACGCTGATGCGTTGTCTAGCCGACCGAATCGCAGCCACGGAGATTGCCCCTCATGGTCGCCTAATTACTCTTCGATGATTACTGTCAGACCGGACGAGGGTAGGCGTTGGGCAATCATCCAAGACAACGATGCCTATCCGCAAATCATATACAACCGAATGAAAGTGGGTGGTCCACGTCCGACCACCGAAGAGATGGCAGGATGCAGTTGGGAGGCGCGCTGATTGTGGCCGTTGTGGCGCCATCTCTGTATAGCCGATGATGTTCTATACTACCAATACGGCCCCAATTATGATGCCTTGATTGTAGTCCCCGAATCAGCGGTTCGTATGGTCTTGGAGGAGCTTCATGAGAATTTGGGGCATGCGGGCCAGAACAAAATGGAAGCAGCTGTGAGGCCGAGTTTCTGGTGGCCCCACCAACGCAGAGACGTCAAGGATATGTGCAGCAGTTGTGGCTTATGTGCGCAAATTAAAAACCCTAAGAGACAACGGTGCGCACGCTTACAGGGTATGCTGACGGGGTATCCCAATGAGATAGTAGAAGTTGATATCGTCGGACCACTGTCAGAGACTAGAAGGGGAAACAGGTACATTCTCGTGATGATAGATCATTTTACTAAATTGTGTGAAGTTGTGCCAATGCCACGAGTAGACGGTGGAACGACCGCCGAGCTCACTTTTGATCATTGGATTTCACGCCGAGGCGTCCCGACTCAATTACACTCTGAAAAAGGATTAAATTTTGTGAGTACATTAATGCACGAACTGTGCAGAATATTGGGCATAAGGAAGAAGAAAACGACTGCCTATCATCCGCAAGGTAATGGCGCCGTAGAGCATGTCAATTACACATTGAAGTCCCTCTTAAAAGCGTTTGTGAGTTCGGAAAACACCAGATCATGGGACGAAGCTGTGTCTCAGTGTCTACTTGCATATCGTGCTAGCGTCCATTCTTCTACCGAACAATCACCACATTGCCTGTTAACGGGTAGGGAAATGCGACTGCCATCCGATCTGCTTACACCCAGGCTGCCGCCAGACAACTTTCTAACGTCAGACTATTGCACTCAGCTACGTGACAAACTGGCGAAAGCATATATGTTGGCACGGGAACACCTGCGAGCGGCCCAGCGGAGACAAAAGGACTATTTTGATAGAAGGGCATATGGGAGTCCCTTGGAGCCCGGTGACAAAGTTTGGTTGCGTGCAGAAGTCCCGGAAGCTGGCATTCCGGGGAAATTGTTTTATGAATGGAAGGGATCGTGTGTCGTGCACGACATCATTTCTGAATCCACTTGCACCATACGGGACGTTAACGACAACAAGTCAGGACTCAGGGTGGTACATTTCAATCGGTTGAAGCCGGACACTACAAAACCAGATCAATTGATTAATGGCGATGGATTAGAAGTGGCTGTGGGGTGCATAGTACCACTAGGGGGGAGTAGTGTGGTAGCGTGTAGTGCGCCGCCATTTTGTTTTGTCACACAAACTCCCTTCCGCTTCCTTTCAGGCCCTCGAACAAGCCGGTTGGCCGCGTCCGTGCAGCGAGAGGGTACGATGACTTTATCACTAGTGCAGTCATCCGCGCTGGGCGCAAACGGCCATTATGAAGTGCTCCCTCCTTGGAAGTATGGGCACTTCACCTTTCCTGACAACTACAGAATAGTCCAGAAACGTTTATCGTACTTGAAGAGGAGGTTTACTTGTAATGCAGACACGTTCTCAGAGTACGCGAACGTGATACAACATCAAACTGAACGTAGGTATGTTGAAAGGGTCCCCCAAGCTTATCTTGATCCAAACCATCCGCATCGGTGGTACCTGCCACGCCACCCTGTAGTGAACCCTAAGAAACCAGGGAAGCTCGGAGTAGTCTTTCGCTGCGCGGCTAAATACCAGGGACTGTCCCTGAATGACAGGCTGTATCAGGGCCCTGACTTGATTACAAATCTGGTAGGTGTATTGCTACGATTCCGCACACAGAAAGTAACAGTGTCAGCAGATATCGAAGAGATGTTTCTACAAGTACTTATCCCCGTTCGTGATCGTGGTATGTTCCGATTTCTGTGGTGGCCCGAACATGACCTTGCAAGAGATCCAGTAGAATACTAAATGGCTTTCCATCCTTTCGGCAACACCTCCTCGTCCTTCTGCGCCAGTTATGTATTACGACGTATCTCTGAGGACTGTGGGTCGATGTATGAAAATTACATTCGCGAATCAGAGCTCTCACCCTTCCTAATAGATATTGCAGCCAAATCTCTACCATCACAACGAACTTTCGGTATTCAATGGGACGCTGGAGCGGATAAATTTCGCTTGAGCCTTCAGCTCCCAGACATGGCGGAGACTAGGAGAGGGATGCGATCTTGTGTCTCTTCGCAATACGACCCTTTGGGCTTTGTCTCGCCGTGGCTACTACCCGGTAAACGTTTACTTCAGAAGCTGTACAAGAGTGGTTTCGGATGGGACGAACCGTTGTGTCTAGAAGGCCGCAAAGAGCGGAAAGCTTGGTTGACAAGCTTAAAGACTCTTGACGACTTCCGAGTTTCACGCTGCATGTTGTTTTCGCAGGCTATTATGACAGAGCTATCCGAGCTGCATATTTTTTGCGATGCCTCAGAAGGGGGTTATGGAGTGGTAGCATATGGATGCTTTACTTCAAATGAAGGTGCCGGAAACAGTGCACTGCTGTTCAGCAAATCTAGAGTTGCACCATCCAAAGCCGCGACTCGAATTAGTCGCAGCAGTCCTGGCCGTGAGATTACGTGGAACCATTGTTGACAACTTGGGCCAGATGTTCCGATATTGTTACTTTTGGAATGATTCCGTGATCGTTCTATACTATATACACAATGCGTCAACTCGGTTCTGCACGTCTGTGGCTAACCGCCTTTCGGTGATCCACCAGTCGTCGACACCCAAACAATGGAGACACGTTAAATCAGAAGAAAATCCGGCGAACTTAGCTTCGCGTGGTTTGACGGGCGGCTCAGAAATGGACAAGTGGCTGAAAGATCCTGAGTTCTTGAGTCGATCTTGCAGGTCATGGCCTCCGAAACCTAACTCTCTCGTTGAGCCTAACGACATTGAACTGAAGAAGACACCGGCTCATGTCAGCTTTGTAGTTCAAGCAAACGGTCTACATAACCTTATAACTCGATATTCAAGCTGGTCTCGATGGCTTAAAGCCATGATGTGGCTTACCCGATTCAAGTACTACATTATGGAACTCCATAGCGGGTGCTCGGAATTGGTTTTGAAAACCGGCCCCTGAGCTTAAAGGAAATCAAAGCGGCAGACGTAGACTTGATAAGATCAGTGCAGTTGGAGTGCCTCCCCGAAGAAGTAGCCTTGCTGTCTAGCTATGATAGCCTCCCTGTTTTCTCTCAAAGGAGCTCCTTGAATAAGTGTCCCCCGTCGTGATTGATGGAATTACACGGGTAGATGGTCGATTGTCACTATCGGCTTGCAGTTTTGAAACCATGCACCCCATAATTTTGCCTAAGCGCCATCACATCGTCGACCTCATTATAAAATATCCTCATGAAGTCGAAGGCCATTCCGGAAGATCTCCTGTGTTGTCTTCGCTAGGGAGACACTTCTGGATCATACAAGGTGGTGCGGCGGTTAAGCGAGTCATTGGATCGTGCCTAACCTGCCGTCGCCGTTGTGTTTCAGTCGGGAAACAGCTAATGGCCCCTCTACTATCTGTCAGGATGAACCCAGCGTGGCACCCGTTCACGAACGTTGGGTTGGATTATTATGGACCCTTTTGTGTGAAGAGGGGCAGGACTTCTGGAAAAAGATATGGGTGTATATTCACATGCTTACAGTCTGGAGCAGTGCACATCGAAGTGACTCACACGTTGAATACCGACTCGTTTATTATGGCCCTGTCACGATTCATCGGACGCAGAGGTAAGCCTGAGGCAAATTTTTCAGATAACGGTACCAGATTTGTAGCCACTGACAAAGAGCTTAGAGGCTGAGTCCGCAACTTAGGTAGCGGGTCCGTCAATGACAAGCTCTTACAAAAGGGAATTCAGTGGCACTTCAACCCACCGTATGCTAGTCATCGGGGTGGAGTATGGGAGCGATTGATTCGATCTGTCAGATGTATTTTGAGCGCAATCTGTCGAGAACAAGGAACCAATGACGAAACCCTTCTAACTTCATTGGCTGAAGTAGAACGTATCTTAACCAATGGACCATTGGTTCCTGTTGTCACAGATGGTCCCGACAACATCGCTCTAACTCCGACTGACTTAATTCTCTTGAAGAACAATACAGGGTTGGCCCCAGAATGCAATTTTGTAGACCGGTACACTAGGTGCTGAAGACAAGCGAATCACATGGTAACTACCTTTTGGAAAAGGTGGTCTCGAGAGTACGTATCATCGTTGCAAGTGCGCCAGAGATGGTTGACAAGGCAACGTAATTTCCAAGTGGGTGACGTTGTTGTTGTTGTATCCGATGGACTGACTAGAGACCAGTGGCCCCTGGGCCTAGTTACGAAATGTGAGGTAGACGCTGACGAACTAGTCCGTACTGTAGAGGTTCGCACGAAGACAGGTTTATTGAGGAGAGACGTGAGGCGCCTTTGTTTGTTCGAAGGGCATGACTGTTAGACACTACGGTTCGCGATGTCTCCCACGTATGTTCTGTGGATAGTTATATTAAGCATAGGTAGATAGGGAGCCTGAACTGCACAGCACTACCAGCGGTCTGTCAGATGAAGACGAATTTTGGCGGTTGCTGTCAATTTGTTGATCCACGAACTGAGAAAATTCGTCCCCATCGTTTGCATTCCCTATTTTTCCCACTAACCTAACCATTGTTCCCACTACATCACCCATCCCGCTTTGTTTTATTGAAATAGTGTGTTATTAAATGTCCGCAGCTCAAGTAGCCATTCTTGTCCTGGTCCGCTGGCGTGACGGTTCACCTTTGGCCTTGTTTGTCCTGTTGAGAAACTATTGATTTTGCTAGTCGAGACTATCGTCGCGAACGATCGAAGTTTGACTTTTTTGATTATTGATGTATTTATTTAATAGTAACGTAGAAATTGTTGGATGCACTCTTGTTTTCACTTTAAGGATCCGTTTTTGGGCTACGCGTAACTCAACGATCAGTCGTGGATCGTTACAGTCTGTGTATACAGGGTGGGTTCACATTAGTAGCTGGTTCAACCTAATGCACTTGGGCTATGAATAACGTCTGAGTGTGCATTCACAATAGTAGATTTTTAAAACTCATTAACTTGAGCTCCGAATAACGTCTCAGAATGCAATATGCGTTCACTCTAATACCTGCTCTACCCGATTGACGTAATTTATGGTCATAGTTTGAGTATGCGGTATATGTTTATACTAGTAGCTGTTCCTTCCGAGCCACCTTTACCATGAACAATTTGGAGAACGAACACATGTGAGAAGTGATGAAAACATGTTTTTGAGGCGTTTGGGGTACATGGTAATAGTCATTTTTGATTCCGTTGACTGTCATATTGATTGGAATTATTTTTCTGCACCGCGATAGATACTTGGCCTTATAAACATCGTAGTGCGAATGGCTGAGAGGTTTCCCTCCGGGTAATTGGCAGGCAGCTTGATTTCATCTATTTCCGTATATTGTTCCGTACGAACGCCACGGGATCTAAATCCAGTTTGAAACAATGCAGTAAAGTGAATAGAATTTACTTCTGAAGATTCTCGATAATAGGGTGGGACATGATACCCTTTTCTGATGCCGTTCCATATACACCCAAGATGGAAATAACCATATGATAGCGTCGATAAATGGATTGAGAATAACACAAAGCTACGAGCAAGTTGTAATAATCTACGTTTCAACCACCTCGGGTGGCCTTCCCCAGGAGTGTTGTAATATAAATCACATTACCAAACGAACAGAGGGCGTATTATTTCCAATTCGTTTATCGATAACATTCAAAAATATCAACGATACTACGCTAATAACATATATTTTCCAACTAGGCAACTGTGTCGTTCGCCAGCAGGTTGTTTCAAGGTAGAAATGAGTTGGTAAAAGGCCATTTAGGCGCAGAACGAGAATTTTGAAATTTTTCATGAAATATTAAAAAGCATATTACTGGACTAATATGTAGATTTCATCGAGTATACCAGTGGTGTTACAATGACAAAAGTCAGATGTACCTAAAAATTGCCAATATTTGCACTTTCGTTGAAAAAATGCGTCGCCATTCTTTTCGATAAAAGCACAATGTTGGATTTCCTAATAGATTTTACGTTCTGACAATGCTTCCATCGGAACTTCCGTAGTGGAATACATTTTTCCATGTTGCAGAAACGCTCGGTTTTGCGCGGTTTTGGAGATATAATAGAATTTGTAATTTTCGACCACCATGTGTTCACATTGCATTGTACACAAAATATCGCAGTAATTCCCAATGAAAACTATGTCGCCACGGCTGTTGCCTGGTTACACATCAGAATTATATATTCAGCCTGTTCCCCCGATAGTATTTCCGATGGAAAACGGTCTACGTAATCACCTGAATGTTTCTACCTACGGTGTGGTGTGAACATGCGCAGCGCGTTCCACCCTATCATTAAAAACGTGCGTATTGTTTTGTTCGTTGCTTTATCATCAAGCCTTAATGGAGCTAGCCATGTGTACACGGGTCAATGCTCACTGAACCGACGGATAATGACCAACTTTGATGCTCGTTATTTATCCGACGAAAACATTGGTTCCCACTTCCACCGTTTTAGCTACAGCCCTTCTATATTCCGAACATGGATTCTTATGATTCCGATGACTGTTGGTCTATCTTTTCGCCGGCTGCAGACTTCACTGACGGCTGCCAGTAGGTTATTTTATTTTTTGCCCGTTCATATCCTCTCTGTTAAATCCCGGTGTGCCACATCTGGGGCTCCACGGCTGTCAGACCACGCGTCATCAAGGTGGCCTGATGTTAGTGACATTTCAATGCCGGACAATTGCACTATCCAAGGAAGATAAATTGTTTGGCGTGTTTGTACTTCATTGCTTAGAACATGGGTTTGCAGCCCTGGTGCCAAGAATGTGTGCGATGATGAGATTGTCGCAGTAACTGCAGTGTGCTCAACATTTTGATGTGGCGCCGCAGATACTGTCGGAAGTTAATTTCTTTTAACTGTTCTGCATTTTGCAGAACTCGATTTAGGCCTCGAAGTGTGCAGACAAGGATGCTGTTTTGGAGCAGATCAACGCAAGCTGGCCGCAGATTACGCAGTCGTGATACTCAGGGTCAGCTGAGTGCTAGCCACATCAACGAGGCAGATGTATTCCACAGACGTCGTCGTACTCTGGAGGGAGGATCGGCTAGGCCTAATGCTGTAGCCTCCTGGGAGTTTTGGAGCGAGCAGTCTTGGGCTGACTCAAAGATCTATGCGCAGTGGAAACAGAAGGCAATGTTTGCAAGTGCCAAGGTTATACTGATCGAATTGGCATGACAGGGCGTTTTGATGAACAGCATAAATTGCGTATGCCGCGCCCCTGCTATTTTAGTGAAGGATGGTTCTGTGTTGGACAGTTATCGATGGAAGTGTGAACCTTGTAAGCTGCATTGTTCCGTTCGAAAGATTCCATTTTTGGAAATACACGTCGGACGTCAGAGAAAGCATTCACGATTTTGCTTAATTGGTCGTTCAAAAATAGCACAAGATTCACAGCCACAACGTTGAAAATAGGCTTCAAAACAGTCGTTAATTTCCACCGTCGCATACGCCTGGCATTGAGTACTGTAAGTTCAAGCAAACGGTGACATGAGTTTCAGGAACCACGGTCCTATTACGACCGAGATGCGGGAATTTGCCAAAAATATGGAACTCATTCCATCATCGAAATAGATGAATCACTGTTTATGGAAATGAAGTACTAACAAGGGTTTCACTTCCCGAAGGCGTGGGTAATTGGTGGCATTGAAAGGAAGCCGCGGAAGGTGTTCATGGCGGTCTGCCTTGGGAGAAGATGGAATACAGCCACCTTATTGCCCATCATCCGAAGAAATGTCCGGGTAAGCCTGTTACATTATTTCATTCGTTCGCTTTAAGCCGAACACCATAATCATCACGGACGAATGAAGAGCCTATAGAGCTCTGGATGGAACAGCTCATTACGAGCATTGAACGATCAACCATACGGAAAATTTTGTGGATCCTGGCAATAGTGTGATTCACACACAGAACATAGAAAACAATTGGTCCTTTGCCAAGAAGCATTTTTGTTCTATATCTGGATCAAATGAAAGGCAGTTCCAGTCGCACCTTCAGGAGATCATTTGGCGAGAGCGAAATCCTGGAAACGTGATTGGTAAACTGCTGTTCACCTTGTCTCAAACCGATTTGTTATAAATTATATAATATACATCGACATTTCTGCACGCGTTTGTCATTCCGAATCATGCGTACTGCGTTGACATTGGTAGCTGTTCCGTTCTGTATGCACTATGAGTCCAGTTAACTTGAGCTATGATCAACGCCTAAGTATGCCATATATATTCACGCCAGTAGTTGCTCGATCTAGTTGACTTAAGCTATCAACAACGTTGTAAAAATGGTCACTGCCGAAATCAAAATAAACTTGCATTGGGACCGCTCAGGATGAGTCATAAAGATGTCCGTCAACTCCGGCAAAATCTGACATAACCTACTGGCAGCCGTCAGTGAAGTCTGCAGCCGGCGAAAAGATAGACCAACAGTC
>JTDE01006235.1:4833-36488 GCA_014338405.1 Paragonimus skrjabini miyazakii
AAAAAACTACCCTACAATTGCGAAACCGAAATACTATGGGAAATTGTCTTGCCTTTAGGATGAATCTAACCAACCTTACTTGACGGCACGTAACACCCAGACAGAATTCCAGTTGTAATCAAACAGATGTCTTTACCAGGGCACATCCTTGAACTACACAGCATTTAATTCTAGAATACAAATGCTTCTTTTCTGTCCAATAAACAGCGTCCCACTAACTGTAAGCTGGTAGTGTACATAACACTTCCATACTTCATGTTTTTCCTCTGAAAATGCTTGCGGTACTGAAACGACACCTTTAAAGAGACATGAAATGACAAGTCATATATCCAATATCGCCCAGCTAATCCACCAATCGAAGGGACCGCCGAATTACATGAATTGGCAACCCAAAAATAATGCATTCGATTTTTAATTTTGAGGATGATAACTGCTCATTGATAACAAGAATCGACACAAGGAGCGTACTCCATACGGAGTTTTCATTGTCTGGAAGGTTAATCCTGCCAAAAAATATGCGCGCTATTGTTAGTAATGTTAATGGTAAACCACTTTTATAAATAAACAAAGGTATCCGTTATCGAAACGACGGTGAACTAATCCAGAAGGAACACCCAATTTTTACCAATATGTGTTAGTGATCATCCCTAACGCAACGGGCTCAACTCAGTGATGGCCACCAGAGCCAACATATTTAACTGAACGTGATTGGAACTTCGTTTGTTTGAACACATGCGTTGACAGTCACATACGCGGAAGCCATGCCAACGCGTTAACAATCGCGAGATCCGGAGAGACAATCCACCATAGAAACTATACACTACATCAAATCCACTGACTGCATAGGAATCACAGTGCACTGAGCATGTTACGTGACCACCAGTTACCAGGCCTATTTTATTGTATATAATTTCAAAAGTGGCGAATAACGAACAAAACAAAATATCGAAGTAAAATCATTTTATACAGCAACTCGCCGTATCACTTTTTCCTATGGTACAGAAGTGGTGGATCACGATGCTGAGTAAGCCGGACATCTCTGCACACATAAAAGTGACAAAGGAATACGCAACTCGTGTAATGAGAGAAAATGACTAGACTGCCGTCACCTCCATCGGACTGCTTAAAGTGAAAATAAATGTTCGCACAATGTAAAGACTTGGTACAAATGTGCACAAAAACAGTCTAATAAAACAAACTGGTGAAACGTTACAAAATGTACCTCTTTGTAAAGAAAGCGACCTCAGGGAAGCGCGGATCATGGCTATCGATGAACACATTTTGTACAAAGACATTGGGATTACAAGAATGGTTAAAATAGCGGCCCAAGTTTCCCATTTTCTTTGCATCCATGATATAGGGGTTCTCATCTCGAAAGTAGATCCTGGCAGGAAGCCAATTAGGTTGGGCTACCGGGAAAAATCGGCGTACTGGCTGCTGCTGATTTCGATTATGGTATTCACGATGACGATGGTTGTGGTCACGACAACGCGATCGATCTTGAGAGAGAATGGGGGGTGTTTCTGGGTTCTTCAAGCTTGCTGAGGTACTACGATGCTCAGATTCTGTCAGAAAAATGCAAACGATTAAAGGATGGACGCTAATCAAACGTCCTAAGCAAACCCATGGTTCATATAGTTACAGAAACTCAACTGTGGTGTAACGTGCGGTGATCAAACATAAACTAGTGACACAGTATCGTGGAAAGTGGCTTCAGCCGCCACTGAAGTTCGTTGATTGAGCCGGAGAAAACAACCTGAACACGACACTGAGTGAAAAAGCTAGCGTCTAGTTCCACATTAAATCTGCAAATCGTGCGAATTTGTACATGAAACCGTTAGTTATATCGGTATGCGACTACGTGAGTTGTCCAATGAACCGGGATGAGTGTGGGTGTGTATGTGGAACAATTACATAAACGTAAACCTAGTATCGCTATCAACTGCATAGTCTTTGTAATGACAGACAAGTCGGGAATTACGCATGGATATGATCCGTTTAGTGGTACGGAGTACTTTGGCAATCGAAAGCTGATATGCTTCGCATTGATACAACCGCAGTTACTGATAACAGAATATTGGGTCTTTTGTCAATGTATAATTCGAGGTTTTTAAAAGCTATCAGACTAAGTACGTCGATTAAATCAAGACTGTCAACCAGTCATCAATTTTCGGGCTCTGATTTCCAAATGAAGATCCGCAACAAAGGAAATACAATGAGCAGAAATGTAAAGGCACACATAGCACAAAAGACGTGGCACTTCGAATTCGAACTGCTCCAGTCACATGAGAATGTCTAAAGTGATACCGTTTCTAATCCACCTATAAACTCTGCTTATTAACACAGATATGATAGAATGATCAAAAGTATAAGAGCGGGGAAGATGTGATGTCTGAACGTGACAAAACGGAACGGAACAAAACGACCAGTACAAACTATCAATAAAAATTCAGTTGTGCTTAATATGAGATCAATGGCGCAGTGGTCAGCAAGGTTGCTTAATCCAAGCGCGGTCGGAGTTCTAATCCTGGCAGTGGCAAGGATATACACTACTGACGAACTCTAACAAAAGCTAAACTCGAGTCTAACGCTTCTTTTCGAAAGAGGCTGAGTGGAATGTCTATCTGAATGCGAAGACTGCGATCAAATGTGAGTGATGTTCCAAGTGAAAACTGACAAAACTGACAGATACGCCAGAAACCGAGCATACTTTTGTTATTGGGAATCCGGCTCCGGAGTACTCGTTTCTCAATAACGTTAGATTCACCAATGCTAGACCTATAAAAATGGTGAAGAAAAACGGAAAGCGGTTGAAAGACTAGTAAATAAGCACGATAACCGTAACCGAAATCGATCACCCGAGTGACCAAGGGAAACAAATGCGGTGGCAGCGCAAACAATCATTTAAAACAAAACCTGTTAAACCCTCCTTCAAAACCTAGTAGCACTATGAACTTGAATAATGCTAATCGACATCGTCAATAATACATCAGCGGTCGAGATTCATGCATAGCTGTCATGCAACAACGGTAACTTGCGGCCTTGCGTGGAAGCTCTAACCTAGACAGGAAAACGACTGGAGGTCACGATCGAAGTATGTAACACAAGGCAGTGGATGGAAGACAGCTCAGTATGGACACCTGAGTGGGGTGGCTTAACGTTGCCCGATGCGTCCGCAGACAACGGATTGGGGAACGCCTTTCATGTGAGGGATTACTGCGGAATAGGCGGGGTGCTTTTGGTGAATAAGATGCCGCGGACAGTGAGCGCAAGTACTACCAGAGCATGGTGCATTCACGGTTAGCCGGGTCTCCTATAAAATGCAGCATCTTAAGTGGGATACAATGATGTGCAGTCTCTCCTTTTCCATTCAACTTTGTGGCAGACGGGGTCGTACAGTGTGCTCTGACAGACTGTAAATATGATGACGTGGAACTGACTCGACACATTCAACTTCAAGATACACAGTGTGCACAAGATCGCATCCGGCGCCATCCATGAGGATTTCACATGTAGCCCAGACCAACACAGACAGAATTAAGCATTTAGGTTGTCAGGTTGGTAGAGCCTTTGTACCTTTTAAGTCCCAGCTGTTGCTGCAAAACTGACAGAACTCTGAGCTTTCGCTCACACTTGATGGTAAGGCATTGGAGGCGATTGAGTAGCTCAGGAACTTTGAAAGCTGCATCCGAGCTGGTGAAATGTCCGATGAGATCACAAACTGTACAGCTATGGTTCAGATGGCGTTTGTCCACTTAAGCCATTTGTGGCGTCGGTATGATCTCTGTCTCTATGAAGGATCAAGTGTGCAATATCACTGTAAGAGCCGCCTTAGTGTACGACTGTAAAATCTGCCAATTCGCACAGAGGATGTTCACAGAGCATTCGCTTTTGATCAATGGTGCCCCTGAAGCATTAGCGGCGCGTGATGGAAACACAAAGTGAGTAATGGTTTGTCAAAGTGTATTCGGAACGAACAGATTATGTCGATCGCTGAGCATAATGATTTCCTCTCATATGGTTTGTTGGATTAGTCATATCCTACGAATGCCAACCTACCGTCCGCCACACCGTGCCTTGTTTGCGAGAGTGGGTAGGACTGAGAGTGTCAGCGTAGCGACTAACATATGATTCGGGTTCGCGATAATGAAGACGTTCACATCATCATCATCATCATCATCATCATCATAGACAGCAATACATCAGTGGTTCACGTTGATGCCTAACTGACACAACTACAAAGAAAAAAACCCATATAGGATGAGAGAAGACGTTCACACTGAAGATTACTTCAGTAAGGCATTCCCGGTTTCCTGATGAGGGTCCAAAGGACATTGAACAGTTTTGGTTGAAGATGCTGTCTGATATGATGAAGGAAAGAAGTCAATGGCACTCGCGTTGTGAATCTCTGTGCGCACCGGTGCAACTTTACTTTTCTCCCATTACATCTTTCATCTACTTAATCTTCCACAATGTCTACTTTTTTCTCTCTCATATACCATGGCTCGTCAATCACTTTATGCAGCTATTTCGTGTTATATATATAAATACAGGAAGGACCAGTTTCAATTCAAAAATGAGGAACCAGGAGCTCATCGTTTATCAGGCAGCAGCCTATCGATATACCCAGTTGATAATCAAGCCTCAAGGTTTAACCGCTTCATGACAGCTTAAGCAAAAAAAGACAATCGATATCCACGTCAAAGTGAAATCTATTGCTCTAACTGTAACATGTCGCACCGGCATAAATTGAAAAGCTGGGACGTAAGACTCACACGCTTGTTGTGCTTCTGGATCGATGTAACTTTGAAACGCTCGTCGAAAACATCCTTGATCGACTTTTCGAAATGAAATACACTGGTCTATTCTGAGAGGTACTGTGCCTCAATCGTAGCTTTAACGGAGGTAGGGGTTTGGGGTTCTTGAATTGTTTCGCCTTGTCCAGCAAGGCCTTGGCACTGGCTAAACTCTCGGAACTGTATGGAAGTACAAAAAGTGAAGAACGGACAGTCTAACAGTGGCAATAATTGACGTCGTCAAGTGAACTAAACAAATGTATACTTACAATGATTCATTGAGTGACACACTTCAAAATTCGCTATGCATTTGTGGCAGCAAACAACCAGAATAGCAACTAACATTTCATATATAATACCACGACAACGAAGTGCCTGATTTTTGAACCTAAATAGTCGATGCCACGACCAGGAATTACAGTGAAAAGTTTTGAAAACTGATTCATTTTCTCAAAACAATCGAACAAGTTGAAGAGCGGACCACGAGGAACGTATAAGACTACCTATGTGGTCGTATCAAGTTGACTCACTAAACGAAACAATTGAAGACTGAATCGCGTCAACGGTAATAACGGTCACATTAGAACAGCGGACGTCATCAAGGAATATATACCTGATGGCAAGCTGGTCGCGCTCTAGCGATAGTCGATAATGCGACATGAGCAAGCGAGCACACAGCCGGTTAAGTGAATTCACCTTTACTCCCGCCATGAGGGCGTTAGCAAAATGTCAATGATGGCCTTCTAAGTAAATGAATTTGCGTCTACCGCGGACTGATAAACAATCTCGTGGATCAAAAAGTACTGCGCGTAGCTACCTGAGAGACCCATCTTCCAGACTAAGGTATCATAGAACAACCAGCAACGTCTTCCAAACCAGACCACCGCACAGCATTGCGAGAATCATTCAAAGAACGGAGCGGGGTTGTAACTGGTTAAGTGGTGCAAGAATTGGAAAAATATTTTCCTTACTCACGAGTAAAATAAGCGCCTTTTGAAGCCAGAAAAGTCCAGTGTCTAATCAACATTCAAATAGGAAGTTGAGAAGTCTAGTAACGAGAAAAAATGTAATCTGGACGGTTGGGTATACACGGCTGGTACCGATATAGTCTTCGGAAAGGGACAATGTAACGTGACATAATGACCATCGGTAACCAATCATCAAGGACCAGGAGTGTATTCACGAATACTGGTGTGATTAAACTGGCCACACCAAGCGATGTACAAAATTCTAATGACTTCGATTACTCATCAGGGAGGTTTTTTATAATCGCCGTTTGCTACGCCACATGTACCAACCGGAACACTGATGGAACGTCACATGAAAAAAAAAACCGAGTCATCTACTGTGTTGAACCACCTGCGTGGTCTCCGGATTTATTTGAAGCATCGTTGCGAAACCCAGTCAACTTCCGCGGAAGTCACCAAGGAGTTTGCTTTCAACCGATGGTGTCTCCGAATCACCATACAGGAATGGTGAGAACAGTAAGACAAAGTCGTCATACGTGCGTTTCACGTCACAAAATTGTGTAGTCCGTTTCATAGATTACATG
This sequence comes from Paragonimus skrjabini miyazakii, assembly GCA_014338405.1. NCBI lineage: Eukaryota > Metazoa > Platyhelminthes > Trematoda > Plagiorchiida > Troglotrematidae > Paragonimus > Paragonimus skrjabini miyazakii. The sequence goes on from JTDE01006235.1 coordinate 11,182, forward strand.
TTGGACTGGCCATCATGTGGCCGCGATTTGAACCCAAATGAAAATGACCACAGCACACTAGCTTAGGAAATATATCAAGATATCAAAACTGTAATATTTGAAATTAGGAGCTTCGAATAGTCCTCGAAATCGTACTTGAACTGAAACCTCCCACGCAAGTAATATAGAGAAAACCTCGGAGTGATTATGGTAAGCAGTGTTATTCATGAGACAAGAACCGGCATTTAAAGATGTAGATCAGTATTAACGGAAACAGTCTATCATTGACTGATATCAATGGCACATGCAGTCACAAGCTATAAGCTGACTGGTGTGATACAGAAGATAAAAAAAACTTGGCAAATAACGGAAGATGTAACAGTGAAGTTGTTCGTCCAATGCTGATGTGGTATTTTGACGGGACGACTGGACTAGTTTCCTGTTAGATCCACTGTATCAGGGTTTGGATAAGCGGTGAATCGAGTAGACTTTCATCACAACAGATGTGACTAATGTGAATTCAAAGGCTGCCCTAAATGGTGTAAGCTGAGCACAACTATCCCCAACTGTCAAAAACATACCGAAGCGATGTAGACAGATAAACTGTAGAGAACAGAACATTGTTCATTAACCGCTTTCGGAATAGGACGTTCCAAAATAAACGTATAATTTTATCGCGGTACAAATTTTCTTCAATGTCAAGAAACAAATATCCTTCTTCTATTTGTGACTGTATGATGCATGTTAGACATTGGTAATTTGATCCCCAAGTTTAATGAGCCAGATTTTAAAGTATTATGAATAGTTATCCAAAGGGGATGATCATGTAAGTTAGTCAATGAGTACACGAGAATTTTGAAACAACTGATTCTATTCAAATGCTTTCACAAGGAAATCCGAAGTTACAAACTATGGGGTTAACCGATATAAGATTTCGCATGTTCTGTCAAAGCAGTTTAGAACACAGAAAAGTGTTACATAGCCAATAGCGAAAAATAACTACTATTTTTGATTTTTTAATTTATAATCATTCTAGGCCGAATGTGGTACACAAGCCAACTGATTTCAACCCTCAAGGTTTACACCAAATACGTAAATATGTATGAGCTAGACAACGGACGAGGCGGAAACCAAACAACTGTGAGGAGATGTCAGCTTAGGCTAACATCGACTTCGGCCATTGTGATACGGTAATCCGGACACGGATGTCATACTGTACACATGCTCGCGAACAATGATATTAACGCACAGATAACTGGACACAGCGACTAGTACCAGACGAATAGAATATACAACAGCTTACGTGGAGTCGACAGGTGACTCTCGTGTCAGCTGTACGTCATTCATCTTATGCACATCCAAATGGCGAAGTGGGCGTTTCTCTCGTTCACGATTAACGCTCTGCACACTATCGACCAAACTGCTCGATGTGTTCGTTGGCGGTGACAGAGTAGCTGAAATAGCAAAAGTTAAAGGAGTATGTCGTATTGATCAGCTGAAGAAACTAACGGATCATTTAAATAAGGTAGTGGAAGCAAAATGTACAAAATTCAGCGTAACACATCGCAATGACAATAGTTCTCATGTGCACATTTAAACCCAAAGGAAATAAGTCGACAAAATTACAAAGTACACGTTTGTTAGCTACAGTCAACTTCAGGCTCACCGGAACACAGCGATAATTTCGGAACAGTAACCAAAAATGAAACGCCACCTTAAGGCTATGAATGTATTCGGAAATTCCGGTAAAACAGGATCCAAATGGCGGCTCGTTATGAATTCACAACCATACTGAAGACTGCCGCTAGCTAGCTCCAGCTACGATGTTGCGGGCGCACCGCCCAGAACGATGTTGCTCATGGATAGACCCAGAAGCGAAGTACAGAGACCACCGTAAGCACGGAGGAAAAGAAAAAGACTATCAGAAATATCGAGAGCTGAACAACAAATACGAAGGAAGGTATCTCACGGGACAATAATGCTTCGCAGTTTGACATGCAAGGTAATAGATAAGGTTTTGCGTGACAAAAGTGATTGAACGGCTCATCTCAATGAAACCAAGTTAGCTGACGTCCATAAGCTCTCACAAACATGACGGAGTAACGTGATAGTGTGAACCAAGTACTATATTTCATATTGTTGTTCCTAGATTTTATACATCCGACAGCCTCCTGAGATAAGTCTTTGGAGGTGCATTTAACAAAGCTAATACATCGAACGTATGACAAGAAGGAAGAAGCAGAGCCCGATGAAACAAGTAAGTGGCGTCTGATTCACTTTATTGTTGCACGCAACGGTATTCGAATCAATATACTGATCTGAACAGAATTCATCATCAACTCTATTACATAATACACATTCACTTGTAGTTAACCGTTGAGTGGTAGAAGTGCTCTTCACATGAGAATATTTTGTTCAACTTACAAGATAGTAATGCTCTAACAATAAAAATAGCCCCGGTACCTCGATTTACAATATAAAAACTCCAACATCGTCAACCGAATGACACGAGCGAAGGCTTAACAGCTTTTATCATGACTATTTTCAATGGTCTAGACGAACAAATGCTTAGAATATGAAAGCAGAGCTGAAACATGACCACAACTGATGTAAGAAAAAGCAATAGATCAGGTACCGAAATAAATGCCTTCAAACCTACCTCGTGAATTAAATCGGCCCAGACAGACGGTTTGTGATCTGGTGTTGGTCACAAAATAACCTCTGTTCCATTATGTACGTGAAGTTCGATAAATACCCGAGCTCTGAGTGGGGTAAGTTATTGTTCCACAAAACAGGTTCTTTCATAATACAAACATATTTTGCAAGTTGGAAGCATTACGGCCTAAACCAACTAGTACGACCTTAACATTCAACCGTACTGCACCTTAGACAAGCATTGCTTCGTTATTAAGTCGGTTTGTGAATTTGTTTCCAGTGAGTCACACCATGAGCCATGAAATTTAGATGACTCGCAGATGGAATTTACTATCCCATTCGATCACTCTAATGTCAGGTTTGTCAGTTAGATCATAGGACTAACTCGGCATCTTCGGCATTGGCCGTGAAACGGTTACACTAACCATTAAAGCGACATAAGTTCTAAAACGAGGGGATACTTAATAGTAAAATTTCCAGAGACAAGCACGGCTTGTACTGTCAGTTATGGATAAATGAACACATCTCAAGCATAAACACAGCGATATAAGGGTAATATATTTTTGAGGTCGAATCACCCAAAGCTGAAACGTAGAAGCACGATAAACGGCTAAATATGCGCTTGGTGGATAACTATCGGGTTATGAATTGGTCACAACCAGAAGGTGCTTTAGGAAACATGGCTTACGATCACGTTAAATTCCGGGTTAGCGGAAAGGTAAGTCGACAGGTTGCTGAAATTTGATCGGGGCCATGCGTGATCATTACGGTTTGGGTCCGACATTGATCGCATGGTGTGACGAATGTTAACGACAGACCAAAATATCTGGGCGAGCTGTAGATTGCCAGAACCTAGAGGTAATGTTTACGTCGACTGTGGGAGAATTTGGATTTCAGTTTCTTGGTTTTTACCAATCAAAATACAGACTCTTTTTGATCCTCCCCTGGTTAATATTAACACTTCGGTTACAGATCACGTTTTTGACCCAGACGAGTCTTTGGACGAGTTATTGCGCAATCCGGATCTCAAACTGTACGCGTTTTCTGAAGCAGTGGTAAGTAATATTTACTATCCAGCTATGCGTATGCGTAAATGGTTGAATCACGCAGTTTGTCTGACTTGGAATTTAGAAAATTCATTTCTCTAATGAAAGGCCAAATAATAGTAGTTTATATTGTTGTTACTGTCCGTATGTTCCATGTTAGGTCTTAAATCCTGATAGACGAGAGCAGACTGAACATGAACATCTCCTAATTTGTTTTTCTTCATTATTGAATAACCGGATCAAGGGAATTCTATGTTTCAAATTTACGGTTACTGTCGAATTCTCTGTTCACACTGGCACTTGCTGATGACCCTTGCGACACGGTTCTTCGTCTCTAGCCCTATTCTTATACCCCACATTGTCTCAAATTTTTATATGTCCACAAGACAACAGGGTAGAGACTGTAGGTGTCGATTACTAGAGCATCACCGATTCGTACTGTCGTTTGCTTCGTGTGGTTTACTTCGATCTATCTAGATGTATGCGGTTAGCCGATTTCCTCCATCCTAATGGAGTGGTGTTGGGAGCTGCTTCCAATATGCAGGTCTTTAAAACAAAGCGGCAGGACACAGCATTAGACTGTATGGAACATAAAGCAAAAAGAAACAAAACATACCATCGAGACGCATTAATTCAACTCGTGGTATGCGACCAAAATCTGTTGCTTCAATGATATGTCGAACGCTGTAGAGTGAAGTGTATTCGGCTGGAACGCTGGCAGAGCGAGCACGAAAATTAGCGCGGACCATTCTTGTATGTTTCACCTTCTTCAAATCTTCCTCCGGGGAACTTTCTGAGCCACCGTTTACTATTTCCGTCTTCTCATGGCGATTAGAAAAACACAACTTCGGCTTTTGATCTTTCTTCATGGAGGACTCTAGAGAAAAGTTAAGGTGGGAGGCGGTTTCATCCGACTCGTAGGATTTTTGTGGACGGGAAGAATTGCCAGATTTTGAATGGTGCCGACTATCATGCGTTTTAAATTCATCAATTGTATGTTTGTTGGCTGCAGCGCTGCTGCATTCGTCCGATTTCACTGAATCTTCGGGTTCTACTTTGAGTTCTTCATCAGACTTGGGTAGTTCCACTGGTTCGAGAGTCACACTAACATCTGTTACGGAACTATCCAGCAAGACGATGGGCATACACTGTGTTTGCGAATGCAGAGGGGAGGATGTTACGTTCCTTTCGGAACGTCCAAGATCATTTGTCGGTTGGGGAGACAAATCCGATGTATTCATTGGCTCTACCTGAGCTTGGGATGAATTTATGCTAACGCGTTCACTGATAGAATGAATGGCAGCAAACTCTTCATCATTCTGTTCGGCCCTACGAATTTCTGGGGATTCAAGAGGTGTGCCATGATGTTTGCAGGACAGTGAAACTGGAGTCTCTGACACTGGCTTAGATGCAGATCTACACGATTCTCTGACATGATTGTCTACCCTCACGTTACTATTTCTTGTGCCATTGGCAGTGCAATTGTTACTGGGTTTATCTGTGTTTGCACGGAGACCTGTTTCAAGGCGTTTTTTAGATTGTGTCGGTTCCAAAGATACAAACAGGTTTCGGCTCGAAGAAGTGCTGCTCCATTCACTACATCGACTTATGTGATCATCATCCGCTTCAGTTGCTGTACTCTCCGATATCGAAGATGCTACACTGCACGTATCCAGACGGTTATCAGATTCAGCTTCGATACGTGTCGACGAAGAATCACGAACAACACGCCGTCGACTGGTTCTACGATTCCATGTGTTCTTCTCAAGATCCGGCAAGCAGGAAGTAGACTGCGATCTGACAGGAGGTTTGTCTGTTACCACGTCTTGAAAATCATCCTCATCCGGATCTTCAGGCATTGATTCATAGCCTTCTTTTGGCTTCTCAACCGTCTCTATATAATCTAATTCAGCTTGATATTCATCACCGTAATCGAAGCCTTCCTATAAATCAATGGAAAAGACATCAATTCGATTGGAATTTCACTCAATAATGACAGGCCAACAAATTATTCAAGGTTCAATAACCAACGGTTTTTTTTTCTATTTAGCCAAAACAGAGAGAAGACATATCGCGAGATGTTAACATGTCGATTTACTCTCATCAGTCACCAATGTAAAATCAGCAAACTTTATACCAACTGCACATAGCAACAACAATTGAACGAACCAACCACATAGTTCTGACCCTTCGCGCGTTAATAGTGCAATCAGTCCAATACCATGAGATTGAACACATATGTCGCGAGATGTTAACATTTCGTTTACTCTCTTATTGATGTTCACTTCTTATTTACAAACGTTCCCCTTCAAGAAACAATTGACTTTTTGTGCGATTTTATTTCCTATCAAAATTAACGTTTCTGTCTCTCAGTTGATTATCTCAAGGAACTTATACTATTATGTACAGAGAATATTCGTTTTGACGTTGCGGGATCATCTTACAAGCAAGCAGATGGTGCAGCAATGGGCACTTCATTGGGCCCTACACTTGCAGATACATTTTTATGAATGACTGAATTAAAACTATCCGATGCCATAGATGGTACCAGCCTCTATAAGCGATATGTAGATGACATTTTGATTTTTGCCACTAATATTCATTTTGTTTCACTATCAAACCTTTTTAATTCTGCTCTTTCTGTTTCCCATGAAGAGGAAGTAAACAATAGTAGGTCTTTTCAGCTGTACGTCTTCAACTCAAAGATGCAGTGCCTAGTAGTGCCACCTCGTTTTTTATCTATTCATTCGCGTGTTCTTGTGGAGCAGGTTACATTGGTCGCACAACAAGGCGCTTGTCGGAGAGAATACGCGAGGACCATCCAGCTTGGCTGACAACCGGACTAAAAACGAAAGATTTCCAGCGCATTTTTGGCCCACCTAGTTGATACGGGTCACAGAGTCAATGTGGATGTCGCATTCAAGCCGATCTACCGTGTCACACGTGTTCACACCAGAGGTGTGAAATGTCGCATTTTGGCTGCTGCGGAGGCGATCGGAATCCGGCTGCGAAACCCTCATCTGTGTGCGCAGAAGTCTTTGGTCCAAGCGCTGAAGTTACCATGGCCTGTCGTCGTTGGAACACTTGACACGGCACCACAATAACCATGTCCGTAATCCCAAAATGACATTAGATTCACACTGTATTAAATTTTACAAAAACCCTGACTTGACAACTAATTTCATATTTATTGTGTTGTATTTGGCCTGAAGATGATACACTGAAAACGAGCTTGTTCGCCACGTTTTGACTTTTGATGAAATCTCCGGGTATATTTGAACAGTTGGTCTTTTCTAGAAATTTCACTCACTAGACGACAGGATGGTTCACTACAACGCTCAGTGCACCGTAAGGCCATTTGGAGCGGTCAGTATTTGCAATTTTCTTCTTTTGCACCAATTACTTAGAAACGAGGTCTGGTAAGAACCCTGTTTCATAGAGCCCGGGAGATATGCACCGATGACTGCTTGCAAGGAGAGGAGGAGAGATTAAAGAAAGTAATGCTCGCGGACGACTATCCTGAGAAGTTTATCGATGTTCACAGCCAGAACTGACTGATCAAGACTGCCGTGAGTATGGTCCCTAAGAAGCAGGTCTTTTTGAACCTTCCTTTCAAAGGCGATCATATCACAACTGATGTAAGTCAAAAATTACAGTCTGCTCTAACTCGTACATACCCGACGGCTGAATTGCGATTGCTACTCACAACCAGGAGTGTCGCTCAGCTTATTCACAATCGTGTCTCACATGTAATCTATCAGTTCACCTGCAGTTGCGGTGACGTCTATATCGGCAGAACAGATCGGTGCCTACGACAAATCAGGGCTGAACACATGCCTAAGTGGTTGGTGTGTGCCATGACGCAACACAGCAAGTGAGAGGAAATCCGATCTCATCCATAGCAAAGCACATCATGGAAACAGGTCACGTTGTTGACCCCGCCAATTCGTTTCAAGTGTTGTTGCGTAATCAGAACCCGAAGTTGCTTGCCTTCTCCGAAGCTATGTTAATCAATACTGGCCGTCCGGTCCTGTGTGTGCATAAACTGTTGACTCACGCAGTTTGTCTGCCCTGGAACTGATAACAGTCCTTGTTTTGTGTAAACCCAATCGTTGATTGTTTCTATTGTTGTTGCTATCCGCATGCCCTATATATTCCAATGTTTTATGTTCGTGACTGAAGAGAATAAGCGAAACGTTAACATCTCGCGACGTATGCTTTCTAACGTTACTGGTGAACTGGATCAAGGGAACTGTGTTTTAAACAAGGAGATTGATTGCGTCGGCGCCTTCTGTGCACACAAAGCTGGCCGATGTTGACTGATCATCATTGCCTCACTAATCGCTAACGGTTTCGGGTCGCGGTTATGTTACAAAACCTTGAATGACTTGACGGTGTCAACTAGGTGACCGGTTGCTAAGATGTGTTTGGCGATCGATGGAGTCAGGTTGTTCGAGCTTGTTACAGTCAGCAGGTCATTTTTTGATATTGCAGTTGATAACCACTTAAGAATGTGCTCCGCCATATGCTGATGCAAGCGCCGATCTGTCCTACCTATGTAGATGTTAGTGCAGCTTAAATTGGACTGACATATTGCGTAGGAGACAGAGTGATCGGTTGAGTGTGTATCACCGCGATGAAGAGCCAAACCCCTAGTGCTTAGCAGGATGCATAGTTGGACAACTGGGTGACTAATGTTGCTAGTCAAATAGTCACCCTTGAATTGGATTTGCAGAAATAAGTTCTTTTTCTGCGCACTGCAGCTTATCACTTTTGGTTCTTTCATCTTACTGTGGATATCCACAAACCTTTCAAGATAACCGTTATCCATCGGCGTCTTCCTAATAAACTCTTCTTCCTCCAGTCGATCTACAGACCATATCACTTTGACTTTCTGAGATGACGTTTTCACTAGCCCCCGTTTATGACTAATGAGTGGGAAACTGGAGAACTGCAAATATTGTCCGCTTCATATTGGCTTTTGATAAACGGATCGTTGCAATCATTAACCTTTACCTCATCAGACACAGCGGGGTTTGGGTGGATGCAGTTTAAATAGTTATAAAATGAAGTAAAAGCACATTCATCGGTAAAAACTAAAACGTCATCCACGTAAAGTCTGTAAAGCAAAACCTTCGAAATCCCTTCTTGAACTTGCTTTTCAAGTATTCCCAAAAGCATATCCATCCATATGGGACCCAGTGGGATACTCATAGCCACACCATCAATCTGTCTATAGTTAACATCTACTAATTCAAACAGAATGTTTTCCGTATGAGCGAAAATGAGAACTTTAAGATTTAACGGAATACCTAAACTTACATTCTGACTGGAGATAAAATCACATAAAAACCCAACGGTATAACAACGGTACATTAGTAAACAAACAATCTACGTCGACCGAATACACCATCTGTGTACTTACTGAATTGTTCTCCAGAAGTTCTACTAGCTCAAAAGAACTACGAACACAACTGTGAGATAGCAATTCACAAATCGGTTTAAGGATGTCCACTAACCATCGCGCAAGTTTGTGGTATGCCAAACTGTCCATGGATAATATTGGTCGTAGTGGGATACTTGTCTAGTGGATTTTTGGTGAACCTGTCATCCTCGGTGTCTGCGTACTTGTTGGTTTCAGTTTATTATACTGAATCTTAGAAATGTATCCATGCAGCATCAGTATTTGCAGTTTCCTTGATAACCGTTTTTCAATCAGGAAAATGTTACTAGACCTGGCATCTAATTAGAGTTTTCGTGCATTAGAAAATACCATATTCATCTTAGCTACATAGTCCTCTTTCTTCATTATGACTACGTCAGAACCCTTGTCTGGCTTGAGGAAGACTAGGTCAGTCATTTCTTTGAGTTCCTTGATGGCTCTGTTGTGTCATGCAGACAAACAATAATGTTGGTGTATTGAGGCCGATAGAAACCCGTGCGAGATATTAACCAACTTTGCACGAAACTCATCCGCGTTGTCCGGTGAAGCGGAAGTAATACACTTAACTTGCTCATACAAGCTTTTAAATTGAACCTGAGTCTGTAGTTTGTTTCCATAGCACCATGAAGTTTAGACCTAACTAAAGTATATCCAACTGAGATTTAATGAAGTGAGTAGACGATAAATTGTGTGTTCCAAATTATCTGTGGTAAAAGCTGACATTCACCCCCACGAGGTAGTGAATTTTGCAATTTCTGAAGCGTTTTCGCTCTGGTTTCTTGAAGTGTAGTTCGCATAACGTTTTCAAACGTGATAAGGCAAACCAAAGATAAGCAAACTGGTAAAGCATTGCTGGGTCTGGATAGACTTGTTCAATTTTTCTTTAGATGCTTTGATGTGAGAACTAGTAATTCTTGTAAGGTTCACGTTGTTTACCGTGAGCTTTTCTTTAGAAAACAGCTTGGAAAAATGCACAGAAAATTGGCTTGATACCACACAGTTTTCGTAAAATCTTATCCGCGTCCGGTCAACCATTGTCTTTTTCTAGTCGATATATACATACTTTTAAGGATATGCACACATATGCAAGGCGCGGAGAAAACACACACTATCACCCGAAAAGTAGACTCAAGAGGACTAACAACATGCAAACCATTCAATTGGTCTGAACCTGCTTGAAACAGTCAATGCTCGAAGAAATGCTATCTAGGATCACAAAGTAAGACCGAGAACATATGTGACCATTCAGGGAGTATCAGATGACGCCACATAAAACACCGATTATAAAGCCCTACGACACCTCATATGAACGAGAGGAAAAGCAATGTTCCGAACAGAATTGATAACATCAGCGCCAGGAACTAAGAAAATGTACTTCAAGCCAGTCGACTTAACCTATATGGTAAGAATGTCCATGAACTCGGATTCCGTTGAATGCACATTAAACGGTCATTATCTCCGTAAACTCCTTCGGCTTTTGAGGCAGACTAAATTGACGGTGGCCAACAATAACCCCAGGTGTACTGCAATTGACTGCATGAAGAGGTACAATTGAGAGTGATAGGTTTGCGCCGAACACACTGTCGTCTCCTATCCACCGTTGAAAACCCATCATTATGTTCACATCAAGTTGTGACGCAACCATGGATCGTACAAAGACTTGTCAGCCGTTTTCGAAAGCTAAGTATGAAACTGACTGGATAACCAATCCCACTATATTTCAATAAGAACGCACTGAAATACTCTACGGTAGAAATGAAGCAGTTGCAACTAGAAGCATAACCATTGGACCATGACTGTAAACCACCATCACACGAGCTAACGCGCAGTCGATATATGAGACAGTAAATGAATTTTCTAAGTTAATTGTCTGAACTTCGACCAACCAATGTGGAAAATCCTAATTGGTTGCAAGTAAAGTCACCGATGTGATCCATAAGTTTACAAAAATGTCAGCACCCGCCGACACACGCAATCTTTAACAAAGGTTAGGCAAAAAATGCAGTGATACTTGGAGCAATCAGTTTAAACAAGGATGTAGATATACAGAAATCTTTATCGACATTGAGTCGTCAAACGAATGTTAACCGGAATGGACAATATAACCGAGAGAGAAGGCTGCATAGGACGATGTCTGTGGATCATGAACAGCTCAAACCTATGACCGTCACGTAAATCAATTCAAACGGTGACAAACTTCCAAAACCCTCAGCTGGCATGCTTGCCTGTTAATACTTCGACCTTACTGTAACGGAACAGTACAAAATATGCTGACAACGTGATGTGCTCTGTCATTGCTCAGGAATGCCCCGCCACATAAAATGAATATGTCTGTGAGTTTTGTAAAAACGAATTATATTAACTTGGACTTATCGATTGATAATTAAGAGACAGTCTATTGTTGGTTACTGAAGGTGTAGTGTTCTTCATTTCCTTAACCACTTTCATTGGCAAAAAGATAGGGTAATCAGTCGAATTTCTCAAGTTAAGGGTAACTGCAGATACTGCAAACTTGTCAACCCATGAACACTAAGCTGATAACACGCTGACATTCAGGTGATCAAAAACAGATGAGTTCTTGCAAAGTTAGCTAGCTAACACAATAATCTGAAGGTTGGCGCTGAGATGAGTAACTGTTTGTCATTTCAACATATACTCATAAGCCGCCAAAAAATGGTTCACTCAAAGAAACCGTCGAAGGAAAATCTATGTAGAGTGGTGAACACCCTTGCAAATTCCATAGCTTCATGTCCGTCAAAGGCATACTATATAGTGAGCACATTATCAATATCAGTATGACGAAATTGTATAGGAGAAAGTTACCCGGAGGAATCAGATATGGTCACAATCGTTTATTGGTCTAACGGTAATTCTATAATGTTAACAAAAACACAGCATACTAGAAATGCCATCCAAACAGACTCAATGTGGAAGAGAGGCTAAGTAGGCCTCCTGTTCAAACGTGAGCATAATATGCATCGGACGGTAAAAACTGATAAATTTCATTGAACGAAAGAACAATGCAGCCGAAGTGTATGCAATCGTTCGGACTCACAAGCTGTCAATGCCTTCAAATAAAAAGCCAATCAATAGGCGCCGCCTGTCACTGCGTTTACCGGATTAGGTATAGTTGCGAAGAAAGTCGCATGGACAGACCCGAGGGGGGTGTTTAAACCTCAGGGTGAAGTAAAAATAGCCTAAATGAGCGTACAAGTTACGAGAGAACGGTGATGTCGTTGAAACACATACAGTTGCTGCACACACCTTGGGCACTGATCACGTTATAGACGTAGTAAGAATCCTACTGTGTTGATGTCATCCACTGCTTTCGTGATATACAGCAGCTGCTATACTTGATCGAGTCCAAGCGGATTCAGGTGTTCGTTAACAGTTGTTTGTAAAGCTGACGTTCTTCGGACTTAATGGTCTGACTAAACCCATTGATTTGCCATCAACCTGCAGAACTGCTTGATGTTATAGCAAATCTGGCAGCGATGAGTCAGTTAAATTATTTGCACCCATCGCGCCTGGTGGCCTAACGCTTTGTTCCAACTTCTGGAGTGAACTGTTGTACACTTTTAACTCACAATAACGGGTTCAATTAGTCAACAAAAAACCCCTAACTGCTGCTCTGCAATCACTATCGAATGAACCTATACAAGGAAGGGATCTGTCATGGAGATTGCATTGCGAGACAATGACACCACTAAACAGGACTAACTAGCATACTTTCAGTTTCACCAATACACACACACACACACAAAAGAAACAAAAAATAGTCTACCTGTACGGCCATGTTCTCGTCGTAGATTGCGCCAGCATAGGTACACAAGAATGTACCCTTGGGAATCGCATGTAAAGCCCGGATTCCCCAGCCTCTGTTATGTGACAGTGAAAATAGCAAGGAATGAGAGTGAACGGATTAAAGAATGTGCAGTCACACATGAAATAGCATGACCAGTTGGGTCGACAGAGAAAACGATGAGCGAAAAAGAAAGAATGCAATCAGTAGTATACAATATCAAAAAATAAACAATTTTTCACTTGTTCAACTAACTTTCTGCTGGTTTTGAACACTTGTAGCTTGAACCACAAGCCTTGTTGGACAACACGATTACTGCAACGTCGATCGCACTGACACTTTGGGTTACACTCATAGATCCCACCAACAGTGAATTGGGATAAACGACGATAGCGATAACCAGCTTGTGCATCCACCATTCCATTCGGATTGGTCAGAGAGCTCGCCTCGGCTGAAATTAATGATCGAATAGAAACAGATAAGTAACCTGTGTCATGGATAGCTATTAAAACGGAAAGGAATGTAGGTTACCGGTTAACTGTTGACAAGCGCACTTGGTTCGGTCACGACAATTGTCTGTACAGTCGCAACATACAATGAAGCTGTCATCGGTGAGCAATGGAACTTTGCCGATCGGTTGCCTGTGGGGAATGTAGTCAATGAAGCTGAGAACCTCATTATCCACACTGTTGACACAAGGAACCGGCACGTTTTCTTTGCCATAGGAGATATCCGTAATATTGGTCAGCGTCTGGTGAAAACGTAAAGGACATGGGAGTGAAATTCTATTCAAAAAATTAAGTGAAACAAGTATGACGTCCACAATTTGCTGTAAACTAAATTATGGTTGATATCTTTAGAGTTCAGAGAGCTAGCTGACCCTATGCGTATTTGGCAATTTTCGAATAGCACAACTTTAGACAGTGCAATGATCTGCCACCCAAGTAAGAGAGCTTCATGGAAAACGATTCTATCAAAAAGTTGCGGATAAGTAGAGCTAGCGCTGTATAACAAGCCCAAGAAGGATGTCAACCGGCTCGTGTAGTTAGAAAGCTGCATCAACAACAGAAGACACAGAAAATGGAGCAAGAACCGTTGTGTTTAAGTGGTCTTTGCTAGGCTGGGTCATCTCCAATCGGAATAATTGTCTGCAAGACTTTTCATCAATGCTCTAACCAACAGGCGCAAGGTGTGAGGTAAAAGAATGATGAGTTGGTATAGAAAAATGGAAACATCTGACAGTGGATTTCGATTATGGCCTCTCGAGCCGGAGTCCTCGAAAATCACAGACTCTGTGTTAACGATGTTGGGGGATATCACAGGTGACTGAGCTTAGCGGCGTAAATGTTGCCGTTGCTTGACTGCATAGCCTGTGATGTCATGAAAATCAACCAAGAGGGCAGTGAAAGCCGTTTTGCTGATGTCACTCTGCTGTCACTTACTACTTGGTTGTTTGTCAGTACGGTGGTACTGAAGGTTTGAGGATATACATAAGACTTGCCAGAAGTTAAGTCCAATCGATGTTCGGCTTTTTTTACTTTTAACCTAAGGCTAGTCGTTAGTTTCCATAGTCGTATGGCAATTGGGAATCAGTACCAACCACAATGCTAACCATCCCCATAGTCAGTGAAGATAAAAAAACGAGTGGTGGCTATTTCTGGTGCATCACTAGGAAGTGAATGGTTCCAAAATAATGTTATTTGAAAATAAGTTATTGGAAAGCAGGTCTTGGTAGCAAATTGGATAGACAACGGTTTCAAATCGTTGACAGAAAGCTTCAAGAAACGAAGGCACATCCCGAAATTGGTAGACAAACAGAGCTTTGTAAATTTCATCCGAAACATTACGTATCAGTCATTACGAGCCTGTCGTGAACAAAAAGGCGTGCATGGCAGCAAATGGTATCAGGCTTGACATGTAGTGAACGTTATAAGATGATGTGGAGAGAGTTTACTTCTCTTGATATCCACAAAGTACAGGGAACTCAGCGTGTTTTTCACTGCGCCAAATCGCGCCGGAACATCTAATGTATCGGTTTTTAGAATGCGACCACTACTCACTGAAAGGTCCCATAAATGTACTCAGGCACAGCTATCCCTCTAATCAGCTGAGTTGACCAAATCCATCATGTGTGATAATTTAAAAGCAGCCTTGAGCGCTTAAGTGCACGTGTCCAGCGGCACCAGTGAGTACACAACGACCGAGACGGAAAACCGCATGTTTAGAAACGATTACGGAACAAACCTAACAAAATTTTTAAAGATGCCTACACTTAGTCCGGCTGTACAATAAAAAGGTCGACTACTAGTCCGACAGGATGGGAGTACTTGTTATCCAAGCGCGAAATGTGAAGTGGATAAAAACGATCAGTCGGCAAGGAGAAAAGAAAACAGTTCCAGTAAGTCAGACAGAGTAGCACTTGCTCACCTGAGCTGGGGCTCTCATGACTCACTCGGTAACCAGCGAGCCTATATATATTTTAAGAACATACATACATAATTGATGTGCTCACAGCAAAGTGTTCCATGAAGCAATACGAAAAAGTCCTAACTGACCGAACGTGTTTTAGGGCTACAGGTTAACGCACCGTGGTGAGCACCGATACGGTGTCTGCAAATCACTGTGATTCTGTCCAGATAAATGTGTGATCACCAGAAAATTACATTGAATTTACGATACTATCAATTCAAACAGGAAAAAGCCACCACAATTCATTAACGTTTTGGAAGGCATGCCACAGAAACACTCACATTCTCAGCGCGGAATTCATTATTGATGCACAAATCCGGATCGAATGAAAATAGATCGGTTGTCAGTTTGCTGTCGGTGCGGTCTAGAAACCGTTGAACTTCGTGCATGGAGCGTAGTTGTCGACCGCATGGAGCATTATAAACAATGAATTGTCTCCCAAAATCATTCGGGTAACCAACTAACATGTACCTACAAAGAAAAAAACAGAGCGAAGAGGTTCAAGATATGACTTGACGATGATGAAGAAGACAGCATTCGTCTGTCTCAACATATTATTGCACTCTTAAGAGTATTCCGTAACTTTTGCTGTGGCTAAATAATTTCAACTCGATATTTGAAGTTACTGAAAGGAGAGATATTGGAAGCGTTCATTTTAACATGCATACAATAAATAGACTACAAAATAAAGCTAGACAAAGACAAGCTTTCCAAAAAATCCTAACGGTGCACAATAAACAAACAGTTATCAAACCGAATTTCCTTTACGGTGGCACATTCGATATGGCTCGGTGATAACCAGGGTGACCAATTGACATTATAGAGAGGTTGAGCTACGGTGAACTCAACGGTTCCAGCTTTAGTTTGAGTAGTCTGGTAGTATAGAGAAGTGGTATCCAATGTGTCGAACAGTAAAAAATAACTTGTGATGAGACAGCTAAGAAAGCGACAAATTGAATGCAAGTACACACACACACACATATGCAGACGCATAAAAATCAACTAGGAGCACACACACAGAACAATGGACGACAGACGACACATTTTGTACTGTTATTGTTCCAATGGCGAGCTCTAATGGAAGTGAAACCTGTGTCTGATGCTGTATTTCAAAAAAGAAGTAGCTAAACGTTATACTCGTCAACATCACTAGTTTAGCGTCCTTTGAGTCCACCGTCACACGAGTGAAGGAAAACACTCCACAAAAAGTATAGGAGAAAAATAGTTGAATAAGCGAATCGGTAATTGTCTGGATGCAAGTGCACCACTAGTTATGGCGCGGTGCCACGCCGGACAACGTTTTCAACAAGCGATGAGAGCAATCAAGAAGTTCATAATCTGGAAGGAATCATCTATCAACCTTGCATATCCGTGCAACTGGTCGAGGACGTCTGTCTGTCAACGAAACCATCAGCACGGCAAGTGGGACACTCACCTATAAGTTCAAAAGATTACACCATTGGACGGAACACGTTAAGGGCTAGTTTAACTGGTTTTCTGCTTCTCCTGTGTTACCACCATAACCTGTAATGCAGCACCCTGGTCAGTAGATTTAGAACTATCCACTGAAATTGTAACTGCATTTTGATTTTCAAAAGTAATAGGGCTGTTGATCTAGATGATCACGTGCCAGTACTTTCTGAAGCTGAGGAAATATTAGTAGAAGCCCAAACTCAGTTGTTTCAATTTCTGTGGACGACGGAAAACATTCCTTTCTCCTGGAGTAACTGGATAATAGGTCACAAATGAGCCAGAAGTTACTGCGAAAACCGTAGGGAGATTGGCTTAACTTCAGTCGTGACTAAGGTTGGTCTCCCGAGCTGAGGCCATCGCGACTCGTAAAGTCGACGATTGAAGACGTTGGATGAGGTGGAGGCTATTCGAGGTCAGTGAAGCCAATGCTACCGTTGTTTGTCCAAGTTGTCTGTGAAGTGGGTGTATGTGCAGCAGTGAGGAACGTAATGCATGAGCCTTAGCGATGATACCTTATAGCTCGGTTGTTTGTTCATAAGGTGTAGGCACCCTGGTGTTGATTGTTTGAGTATAGACACAGTCATTTTTAGTATCAAGGTCCCTCTTCTCCGTCTCGTTTCCTAATGTGGCTAGATCATCTCTTTCTGGCTGTACGAAAGAAAACGTAAGCGTGAACCACTGATGTATCGCTGTTTTCGACGATGCTGATAACGATTACTCGAGAGAATAATCAGACTATGAATACCTCATGATCACTCCGGAAATTAATTCAACAGGTGGGAGATCAGATTAACACTGTGAGTTGATCTGAACGATCAGTTGCTAAATTGTGTGGGTAATCCGACCGCGCACATCCGTTGTCTGATTAAAAACCGCAGGATGGCCACGTTGCATATATGGGGACGGAGATGGCCAAAAAAACAACAAACAGGTATTCAGTCTAGTCAGGAACAGGTCAACTTTCGAGACTACAGAGAGCAGCGTGGATTGCACACAACCGGACGGAGATAGTACAATCGCAGTGGGTGTGGACTAAGTAACAATGCTAGCCGATTAATGCAAGTTAAAAAGAGGGAGTGTTGTAAACCCACCTAAACGTTCTCGATATAGTGGTGCGCATGATACAAATCGGATTCTCGTTCCGGTACTAATTAACACGGAAATCTCGGTCCCGGAAAATACCGCAACTGTCCCGTGATTTGCTCCTAAGACAAGCCAAAAGTCGGGTACAAAGGAAACCGCTTTGTTCCGTCCCAACACATGTGCGACAAAGGCGACAACTACAGAGTATTTAAATGGCGCGTAATCACCAAGCCTTCCCAAGAAATCAAAGAGAACAGCTACCGAAAAGAAAGAGTTACAGTCACTAATGAGCATAGCGGCATAAAAAGTCTCGATCGGTCTGCACAGTTCCGGTAATTAGGACTGAGTCAATCGTTCTTTCTCAGGACGGCGATGGATTGGGACAGTAACAGAATGGACGACCTGACAGAGAGCAAACTACGAGTTAGCACTTCAAAGCGTAAATACTGTGATGTTGTCATTTCCAAGGAGCATTTCAAATGGTCCGTCCAGTAAGTAAGATACAGATAGTCTAACAACCTCTACACGCTGAATAAGGGATTCATCACTTCTGGTAGCACCTCGAAGGCCCATGCAGACATGAGATTAGACAAGGTCTCGATCAATATCTTCAAGCAGATGGCAAGCTGAACGCCGTCAATGCTGGTTATTATCTGGATGATACCTTACTCCACGCATTGGTAAACAGGATGAATTCGAAACATATTCGTCGGAGACTTTCGGGACGCAAAACTATAGATTTAATGGCAGCTATCGATCAAACAACATCACTCAAAGTGACTTAAAACAACCCCGGTCATTTCAGCGCCTAAGCGTGCGTAACCAATGTAGCGCCGTTGCTCAGGTGAGCTATACTTGTGGTTCCACTGAGCGCTAGCAAACTAGTATGTTCCTTGTATTTACATAGCTGACAACAACGACGCCGGCGTCAAGCAAAATGCCCTTCTTGCAGGGCTTGGGGTAAAAAATGTCATTTGCAAAGTCTGTCGACCCATTATCGATAGGGAACGCATAGCAAATATATCGAGTTCAATTATCAATCATTAATTCGAAAACACCCGCATGTTTAGCCGATGCTATCACGGTTATCAATGTTTACGGAACATCACAGAAATAACCTATTTATAACAAGAGGTCAAGGGCAATGTCACACGCATCCGGTGGCATGTAGAAGATATGAAATTACTTATTGTTCAGGTGTTCATTCGTTTAACACCGCCGATGGGCATTATTCATATCACTAGACATAAAGACTTTAGTTTAACATCTGACCCTCAATTCTTTCACATCTTTGTACATATGGTGAGTACGGGCGTCTGTAAACGAAAATGTCGCTGTGTCTATACACTTGTGTTCCTCCAATCGTTTATCCCAACAGTATTGTGAGTACCACGTGTTATGTAATTCACTGTACTCTCAATCCCTTCTTAGCTCTGCACAGTTGTTGGACCGGACTTGTATTGCACTCATGAGCTTTCCCCATACACGTGATTTGTTCCAACGGTCCGCCAGATAGGGTTAAAAACAACAGTCTATAAACATCACCTGATTGATTTGGTTCGGCTATCTGACTCGCCCATTTATATATTGATTTTAGACTGACTCGAAAGGCTACTCTATACTTGACTCGCAGTGGCGACCATCAAGTACATTGGTTTGTTCCACCTAGCGTTGCATGTATATTCAAGACTACGGATTTCCAATGGCCCATTGCTATTCCCGAACACGTTGTTGTAACAGAGCATTTGCCTCCAAAGTAGTAACACCACTGGGCTGTTTGGAGCCTTAAATTCAGACTGTCCTGAGATGACATTCGAGACGATGATCCGCTCTCATCCTGAGCTAAATACCCAAGCCTACCGCCCTCACCATGTGAAGGACATTGTTCCGATTGACAAGGTACAAACGAGAAGCAAATCGGTAATGTAGATACGGACAGTTATCAATACGCCAGGGACAAATTAGAAAGGACAATTTTAGCATGTAGGATCCCTCATGAATCTTATCATCGATCAAGAAATGTACTTTTACCTAGTCCAAACAGCTGTCTAAAGAGAACGTCAGCCGTCTGACTTGCAGAGACCACTCCTTCCGTGTCCAATATAAAACACCCCCTCACAGTCTGTTGTAACAACGCAATCAGCGAACAAATTTAAGCACAACATTGACACACATCAGGGAACTAGACCAAACTTTTAAAAAACCTGACCATCTGAAACATCATTGCACAGTGATGATGGGTCCAGTTTTTCACTATTGCTGTTGGTCAGCTGTTCTGTGATGCAGGCTGAAGTATGCTTGTAGTATGCTTCATACGTCACGGTTGAGTTTTGTTAAATTCACATCAATCGCAGTCTCAACATTGTTGGATTTCTAAAACGAAAAATATCCACTGATCTCTATTTTCTTTCCGAACTGCCCAACAAAGATTCAAATCTAGAAAAGAGTGGATTGTAAAAATTTTGGGCCTCGGGCAGATGTAAACATGCGACCGAAGAAGCATGCCGAAACGCGGCAAGCGTTCTATCAGCGGGACCACGATTCAGATGTAGATTAACACCCCGAGCTTTCCTCAATCTGTAAATTTCCCGCGAATCCTGTTCCTAGATCAGTACACAGTGATGAGAATAAATAGATCTACAGTTTATCTGCATATTTTCTGAAACTCTACACGCCGTTCAATAACGTAAGGTGACATTCCTTACGACCAGAGCTAGTAAGAAATGGTGCCCCAAAAAAACATTTTCATAAGACACCGATGAATAGGCCTACGTCAATCACACCAGTAAATGTCATGCCAACTGCAGTGAATAGATAGACCAGCATTCAACACTGTCAAAACTTTGTTTGAACCTAAATGACTTACATTACTGACAGCCTCAATAGTTGGGTAAAACTGCGTGGCGGTCAAGCAACAACTTGATCAAGAAATAAAAAGGCCTGACTGTTCCGGTTACCGAGGTGAGTAGATGTTGCCTGCCCGGTTGGTGTTCTCATGATCAGTCAAATCACTTGTTAGGGAAGCTGGCCGAAATGGTAATCTGTCACAGCCAGTGGCGAACATATATCTTCAAATACTTCAAATCTTTCCGCTTGACCTTGTTTTTATCCATTTTTGTGTTTGTAACAGTGAGTAAGTTATTCCGCATCACTGTTGCAGTGAGTGATGGCTCGAGCCATGGCAGCTTCCAGTCAGGCTTATAGCCATTATGATTGAGAAAAATCAATCACGGACCAATAGAAAAACAAAGATGCTAAGCAGGTCGTCTTCTAAATGTGCACAATTATCATGGAATATCCTAATGCAATAAACCTTTCGACGGATGTGGGTCACGGCAGGTAGAATGATGCTTTGTCGACATGATAAATCCTCTTCGAAAATTATATAATTTCATCGAAATATTCTTTGGCCAACATTATCTCTTGCTTTTGGCGTTATATATTCAAATAGGTGTTTATTTCTGTTAGCACTCGCTTAAGCCAAAAAGCAATCATTATTATTCACGGCAAATGCTGTGAGTAATTTAGCGTACTTTGTCTCAGTGTTGCTTTGCTTACAGCAAAGCAACACTGCGATCCGCAGTAAATCTACTCGTTTAATGGTTAATGTTCTCCAACCAACAGCTAACGATTCAAGATAAGTTGTCATTCAAAATATCTAGTAAAGCAACTGGCAGTTCTTTTTACATGGACGTGATTTGATTCTCGTTCGCATATATTTTGTATAACTATAGATGAAAAAACTAAAAACACAGACGACCTTCAACAATTTATTTCGTTCGACAAAAATGTTGTTGTTTAGCGTTCACGTCAGCCATATATATACTTCTGAGAGTTAATTAGATTAGTTTTAGATTTTCGCGCTACACTGACGGTTTGAATGTGAAGTGTAAAAAAGAAAACCAAAACCTGGAGCAGTCAGGGCATCGATAATTAAAACAACGTCAATTTTAACTTTTGTAGAAAGCAACTTCAAAAAACGTATCGCGGGAAAGTAAGTTGGTAGATTCTTCGATTTAAAAAAACGTTCGGATATGGGTTGGACTCGAACTAGCGACAGGAACAGCATGTCTTAACAACACCAGCGATCCACTAGCTGAGTAACCAAATGAAGCCGAGAGAGTAAAAAAAAATAGAAGTGGACTGAATCAGTTATCCGCTCTTATTCATATGTCACATGGAATCCACCAAATGAACTAGACAAAATTTCAGTATTACAAAATTATGAACTAAAGTATCTTGTAACAAAAATAAAATTAAAGCTATGTGGGGTTTTCAAACAATAACACAGAGTCAACTTCGGGAAGTTAGTGACCGAGATCGTTTTTATCGACTGAACTAGGGAAAAGAGAACGATGAGAAAATGCTTGTGTAAACGAGATAATTCCCCCTCCCCCCAAACTATTCAATTGACATTGATAAAAAAAACTATTTACTTCTGAAATTCTGCCCATAAGTTCGCACATGGGGGCATATGAAGACGGAAAAGGTACTGTCTACCTCAATTTGTATTAAGCAGGTTGAATAGTCTTTCACTAAAAACAGCATCTGTGACATCAGTGCAACGTTGTTACGGTCGTTTGATATCTTGATAACGCATGAAGAAGACAGGTGTTCGCTCGGTATATCTGAGTTTTCCGGACCAGCGTAAGAGTAACCGAGTGGTCGGTCTAGTTATGTATATTTAAAACTTCAGTTACTTATACAGATAAAATCAATCGTCTTAACTCGGTCACTTAAATTTTATTGTCATCTTAACTTTGAGTGGTCTGTCCGGTTTTTTTTACGTTTGACTTGCTCGTATAAAGAGTTTCGCGATTGCACGCAACAACAGACAACTCCATGTCGCTTCGTTAAGATGCGGTTAATTGAGTTACGGGGCATAACAGAGAACTGCGGATTGATCGATCTCATTGTACCGTTTTACTCCTATGTGTCACACAAGCCACAGGTGATACAAGTGCTATAAAATATATAGAAATTTATTTAAAGCATTATATACATGTGACATATTTTGTAGGTAGTATACACAAACAATATATATATTACGTAAAAAAAATTACATATACATATATTGCATATATCTAAATAATATACGATGTGCAATCAGTCACATTGAGACATTTGTACTAGGTACATAAAACAATGCACTACACACACTTCATTACTATATTACAATCCAGTTGAATCATACTATATGTACACATTCAAATATAGCATTATACAGATGCAACCAATTGGATTTGTTTGAACCATCCATTTCCAACTGTCCACTCACGGAATGAAATATACTTCATCTGGCCGTAAAATGATCGAGCGGTAAGGTATAAATCGCGAATTCACGTGAACTAGCCACTGGACACCTTACTAGGGTTTGACCTGCATACAAAACGCATGTCAACAAAGGACTAACACTTGTGCAATTATTCTGCTAAAGTTGGCCATCGGAGCAAATGTGTGTCCCCTATTCAAAGATGTAGATTTATATTTTGAATTTTTAAAATAATAGGATGAAGCTATTTCACGTTTTGTTTAAGTATTTCATTTCACCTTATCTGCGCTCGTACCGATCACTGATGTTCTACGTTTAGATATGTGTTGTATGTATTTTCATAACATAAATGTCAAAAAAAACCCACAAGAGAACATTACCCGAACTCTAAATCTGGCCGACAAGAAGACAGGAAAAAAATCACACTGACCTCAACCAACCAGCATGAAATGGTATTTCCAATGGGTTTAAACCTTTGTAATCGAACGGGTCTTCAGAAACCAGATCCATGGATGGAGGCCGTCTCAGCAGCAGACAAGAAGGATTGCACTTGTGAGGAGCTTGGGGATGTACAAAGGAGAACAACCGAAATTAATAAACGAAGTTGTCCGTCAGAGATTACACCCAGTGCATGCAGCCTGTTGGCGATATGTCGTAATGTTTTCTGTGTATTTAAAGGCCGCGACTTGGACTTTGGCCACGCATATATGAGGCAACGGTGCTGATTGCTGTGCCAGTGACCTCACATCAGGCACGGCCGAATTAGTACGCGCAAGTACTCAACCACATGTGACCGCTGTCCACAAGCAAGTGTGGCTGACCGCAGTATATGACAATTCGGTCGTATGAGGCATATGGAGTAGCGGTCAACACGGCTGCCTCATGAAAACGTGACCGGATTCCAAATTTCGGTTGTTGTGAGGACATACACTACTGACGGTCTCTAACGATGGTGAAATCCGAACAGTACTTTTTTCGTAAGAAGCTGGCTGGAACTTCTATGACAATACGAACGTCGCAACCAGTTGAGAGATATTCCATCTATGTAGTCTAACCACTAAACACTGTTCGTTATGCAGCCGCTGAAATCCACTTCAATCTGGCTTTTGAACCACCAAATACTGAAAATTGGGAATGAACTGCAATGTGAATAAAATGTATCAGACAGACCATGGATCGAGACAACGTACTAAAGAGAAAAATTCTTGAAGGAGCACCACCCCAATCCGTGCCCGGAAAGACTGGCAAAATTAGGTCAACTGTCAGTGAACTACAGACATTTCAGGGAAGAACTAATTCTCACTTACACAATACTCCACAGCTCAAGTCATCCATTGGCACATCTAGTAAATAAGAATGAACATTTAAGAGGCCATTCTTTAAAACTGAGTAATGAAACAGACAGGTTACTTTGTGGACAAAACTACTTCACAGTTAGGATCTGTTTCAATGGGAATGCATAACTCAAATCTGCGGTCACAGATGAATCAGTTGAGGGTTTTAAAAATATTACTCGATCGGCACCTACCTGAGAGACAACTGGCGCTACGAGGTTCCTAACCGTTATATTGGCTCAATCTTACAGCCTGTCAGCTGTGCATGTTTGACTGAGTGTTGCTTCAGTGCGTTTCAGTGTTCGTTGTTGAAATGACTGTAGTCAGCAGGTTCATTGAATTTATCTGCTATCTATTCAGTTTTTTTGCACCTATAGAGCGTCCAACAAAAGTTTTTACCGACCAGCACAGGGCTAAGAATGCACAAACAATAATTTTTCTCCTTCCTACAACAACTTATGAACCTGCCATCGAAAAAAGTACTGAAAGTCATTAAACCTATAACTCAGTGAAGACGTATAGGCGATTGAATAAGCGAAAAAACAACTTAAAAGGATGAAAGCAGGTAGGCGTGAGCGAAACAGTAGTAGACGCAGCTAGCATGTTGTAGATCACTAAGAGAGAGGCAAACAAACACTCACTGTATTCCTTAGGTGAAATTTGATTGAACAAATGATCTAAATAGGGCATAATACTGCCAGCATTTTCAAGCTCAGTTCCCTCGAAACGTCCATTGGTTGATCTACGCAGA
>JTDE01006236.1:3494-14399 GCA_014338405.1 Paragonimus skrjabini miyazakii
TATTCAGTAACTAGTCCTGACCACTACAACCTCAGTTGTGACTTTCAAGATTAATTAGGAACGGCGCCACGGATTGTATCTATTGGATACTACATTTGGTGTAGTGGGATTCTAAATCAAAGCAATTTATCGAACTATTGTGAGTCAATCGTTTCCATTTTTATCACCTTTATGATCTTGTGTTCATACCTGAATTTTGTATAGTGTTTAGATCCACTACAAGTATTTTTGTCGTAGTACTTTTGGTGCCATTATGAACCCTTGCAAATGCAAATCGGCTGTCCGACGTGCCAGTCGTAGGGTGTCCGTCAACGCACATGGATCTTGCGCAACCGCTCACTGCATTCGACTAGCCGACGGCAGTTGTTTTACCGCCAGACGGTCTTATAGCAACGCGTAGGAGAATAACGACCACCGAATTCAGAACAAGAATTTGATCTAATTTGTGAACAATTAAATGTCCAAAGCAATTCATCGCATACACCAAATGTAACGGTCAGTAGCAACAGCAAAAACGTATCATAAATGAACAATCGACTGCGTAAGGTTGGCTAAACATTACAAAAAGGATTACATAAAGTTACACACCAAGTTCCTTCAACAAAGTAGGCAGAACAGTGATGGTTAACCCCCGTTAATCACGTCAAACAGGATCAAATAAGTTAAACAGCGACCTTCAAACGAGTAAAACAATGCGTACGGGTAGGTAAGTGCGGTAAATTTCCAAACCTGAGAGGGGGTTACGTACATAGGGACCTGATGGAAAAGTCAGGTATCAGAAACGTGCAGGGAAAAGTTTTTAACTGATCAGACAACCGCTGGTTACACATATTTACATCAAAGGATGGTTGGATTCCTTCACCATCGCTCGGAAATTTGGGTGCCTCCGTAGTGGACGCAGGGCAGCAGCCTCGGCAGGCTGGCGCGCATATTGAGATTGTCAGGTACCATTCAGATAGGTTGTGATCTATGAGGGCTCTCGGTAACAACTTGGGCAAAAGATTGGTTCTTTCAACCTTCCTGTCGCCTTGAGGATGGTAAGTGGCGGTTCGTATTTTGCTGACTATAGTAATCCCATAGATCTGCTGTACCAACATGCTTTCCAAAGTGGATAATTAAATAGAGTGCAACTGCCCTTGCGCCCCCCAATGGCAAATCCAGCGTTCGTATGCAATACTGACGGAATTATTGCTTCACATAATTTTGAAACTTTTTTCGGCTACCAGCAACTTGTATACAAGTTCAATTCGGAAGCTCCAGTCATTTGGATCCAGTAAGTTCATTCATTTTGGCATCTGACAGGCTTCTGTCAACCTGAAAGTTACCAATCAAAAACAGAGTTACGCACCCCACAAAAATTGCCAAGAGCAGACTAAATTGTTTATCTGGTCGTGTTTCAACTAACAGCCGCTTCTGGAAGATCCTTCTAATGCTTGATAACCCTGTGAGAGAAAAACTGCTCGATAAAGTAAGCTAGTGGTCGAGGCATGAACGGCTATTTACTGCGATGCCTTCGGCTTTTATCAGCAACTGATGTGAAAAAACAGTTGCTGCACAAATTTTGCGCCAAAGAGAAGCGTGTATGCATTAAGTCGTTGCGCAGTTGTTGGAATCCAGCTGTCAGAGATCACGCAAAACAGGACGAAACTCACAAAAATTTCACAGGCCAGTGACGATTGTGCTGGCTTCTTGCCGGATACGTTCGGTGGAGTGTGTCTTTTCCCACGTCAGTATATACTAATCAGTTAGCACGCTGTTATACAGACACCCTTAGGCGTCAGATAATCATGCCTGTCTATGTATGGATAAGCTTTGTTTATCATCCCAGCAAATGCATATCCCATTTTAGCAGCCGTCTGGTGATATTAGAAAGATAAACCAAAGGGCAGCCAACTCTGTAGGATGACTATGTTCAATTTTCAAGGTATCTGTTGTATTTTTACGTTTCACATCATGAATGGCTTCCTAGGATCTCCACCAATGGACACGGGTGTAAGTTCGCTACCGTTCAAAGGTAGGATTCAGTCATCCGGTCAGTATTAACTGCTGCCACGATCAATATGTAATGCACTGAGATCATCAAAATTTCAGATATTCATTTCGTCACCAATGTGAATATGTTTATCCACGAACTGTGAAAATTCGTCCCAACCGTTTGCATTTCCTATTTTTCCCCACTAACTTGACACTTGTTCCAACTAACTCACCCACCCTGTTTTGTTTTATTGAACTAATGTGTCATTAACTGTCCTTGGCACGAGTGGCCATTCTTGTTCTGGTCTGCTGGCGTGACGGTTCACTTTTGACATTGTTGGTCCCGTTGAGAAACTATTGATTTTGCTGGACGAGTCTATCGTCGCGAACGATTGAGGTTTGCTTTTTGTAATTATTGATGCATTTTTTGATAGTGACGTAGAAATTGTTGGATCCAATCTTGTTCTCATTTTGAGGATCCGTTTTTGGGCTACGCGTAACTCAACGATCAGCCGTGAATCGTTACAATACTCTATCAGACAAAACTTCGAATGTGCCGATGCCAAGGAATTTCGAAAGCATGGAACCCAAGGAATATTCCGGATGTGACAGGCAAGTCCGCTGTTCTTAAGATGCTGTTTCAGTTTCTGGCTCATGCGTTAGTCATCGATCCACACGCAATCTGAAGAGTTTGCTGGCCAAGTCCACGTTGCTACTAGCTAAGCTTAAGAAACGTGAAGTCAGCGGAAGTCACATTAGAGCGCAAGCTGGCCCAGGTTAGAATGGAAGAGAAGAAGGCTAGGTTGTTTTTTGATCTAGCTGAAGCTGAAGTGCTAATGCTGAAGTTGATCTCCAGCATGAGCATTCGGTTTATCGTAATACTAAAGTGGAGCAGTATGTGGAGAACGAGAGCGTAAGGCTGGCTCCAGAATTGATGCCTGCACAGCCCGATAAGCATACCATCCCAGTACATCTGTCCTATACAGTTCTGCCAACAGCCGCTAGTCTTGACCTTCCATAGGTTGAGTTGTGCTTTTTGATGGTGATCCCATAAATCACTGTAAGTTCTTTCGACAGTTTGAGTGTTATGTCGAAAGGAAGATATCAGGTGATGGTGAACGGCTTTTGTACTTGTTTCACTACTGTTGGGGTCGTGCCAGAGAAACCATTGAGGAGCGCGTCATGCTTCCGCCAACCTCTTCATATCGCCGAGCGCAGGAGATAATGAGTGATTTTTAAGGGCAGCCGTAGCATGTTTCCCGTTCCCTCATTGCTGGGTTATTGCCTGCGGGAAGGCCTGTACACAGTAAAACAGATGATCTTTCCAAGTTATCAGTGAAGATGCAGAGCTATGAGATAGCCTAAACCCAAATGAACCACCTCTCTGATCTGAACACCGTAACCAACTTGTAGAGAATTGTTAAATCGCTACCAGTTAACAAGCAATACAAGTGGGCAGAGGTTGTGGACCGTACACTGGCATTTGGTCAGGAGCCTACTTTCGAACAACTTCGCGAGTTCATTTCACGGAGTACTCGAGTTGCTCGTAGTAAGTTTGGCCAGGCTGCCTACGACAGTGACCACAAAATCACCAAATCCGCTGCGACTTATGGCTCAAGCAAGTTTGACACACCGAGAGATGCCGGCAGACGGGCAAGGGCATCAACTTACGCGTCAACTAAGCAATGTTTATTGCCCTTTGCAGATAGCTGTCTCTTGTGTAAGCAGATCCATGAGCTAGAACGCTGCCCTGAATTCCGTTCAATGAATGTCGAGCAGAGGTGGGACGTCGTTCGACGAAAAGGAAGATATTTTATCTGCCTCAGGCCCTCTTACGTAGCTATCCACTGCAAGCGTAGGTTGAGGTGCACTATAGACGGATGTAGTGGTTTGCATAATGGCTTGCTACATTTGAAGCCCAATGACCCTGGGTTGACTACTTCAGTGCATCAAGGCTCTTGCAGTGCAGCCAGTTGTTCAGGCAAACAGGAACGCTTAGGAGTCTTCCCGGTGCAATTGGTGGTTCCCTCTGGAATCCTTACTACCTACGCATTTGTGGACAACGGGTCGGATACCACCTTAGTAAAAAAAGACTTTCTAGATCGCCTAGGTACCTGGGGTACCGCTTCGGCTCTACCCATTACGACGATCATCGGAACTAAAACAACACGTTGTACGAGCGCCAAGCTGAATCTAAGGACCTTAGACGGATATGAGACGGTTACCATCGATAACGCTTACTCCGTTGGGGACTTGCCCATGACATTTATCTATTCCATCCAGAGAAAAGCCAGTAAGTGGGCACACTTGCTGGACGTTACATTCAATGAAATTGAGGACGATGAGGTTACTATTCTTCTTGGTTGTGACGTGCTCAAGGCGCACTGGGTCCTAGACCAAAGGCTAGGGGGATTTGTAGACAGTAGTACGCAGTTAGGACCATGTTTGGTTGGATGTTGTGCGGACCTTTGACCAGTGAATGTCAGGTTAAGGCGTCCGTCAACTGGCTTTCGTAGGACGTTGCTACGTTAGTAGATCAGAGTCGTGCCTCGTATGATACTGAGTTCACTGATGTGTCACCAAATGGTCTCACACTCTCCCGAGAAGATTCGGTGACCCTATCCCTAGTACAGTCGTCCGCGCTAGAAGCAGACGGGCCTTATGAAATGCTCCTTCCTCGAAAGTATGAGCACCTCACTTCTCCTGACAACTACAAAATGGTCCAGAAGCTTTTGTCGTACTTGAAGATGTTTAACCGTGATGCAGCTGCGTTCTCACAGTACGCGAACGTAACACAGCATCACACTGAACGTAGGTATGTTGAAAGAGTCCCCCGAGCTCATGATTCAAGCTACCCGCACCGGTAGTACCCGCCACACCACCCTGTATTAAACCCTAAGAAACCAGGGTAGCTCAGAACAGTCTTTGACTGCGCGGCTAAATACCAAAAACTGTCCCTGAATAATAGACTGTATCAGGGCCCTGAATTGACTAAAAACTTGGTGAGTGTATTGCTACGATTCCGCATGGAGAAAATAACATTGTCAGCGGATATCGCTGAGATGTCTCTGCTAGTACATTTCCCCTTTCGTGACCGAGGTACGTTCCGTTTTATGTGGTGGCTCGAACGTGACCTTGTGAGATCCGAAGAAAGTCCGGCGGACTTAGCTTCGCGTGGTTTGAACGGCGGCCTAATGTGTGACAAGTGGCTGGAAGATCCTGAGTTATTGAGTCGATCACGCAGGTCATGGCCCCATATACCTAACTCTCTTGTTGAGACCAACGACATTGAACCGAAGAAGACAGCGACTCATGTCAACTTCGTCGTTCAAGCAAACGGTCTGCATAACCTTATAACTCGATATTCAAGTTGGTCTCGATGGCTTAGAGCCATGGTGTGACTTACCCGATTCAAGTACTACATTATGGAACTCCATGGCGGGCGCTCGGAGTTGATTTTGAAAACTGGCCCCCTGAGTTTAAATGACATCGAAGCGACAGAAGTAGACTTGATGAGATCAGTGCAGTCAAAATGCCTCCCTGAGGAGGTAGCTTTGCTGTCCAGGCTGTCTGGCTGTGATAGCCTTCCTGTTTTCCCTCAAAGCAGCTTCTTGAAGAAATTGTTCCCCTTCATGATTGAAGGAGTTATACGGGTAGGAGGTCAACTGTTGCTATCGGTTTACAGTTTTGAGACCATGTACCCCATATTTTTGCCTAAGCGCCATCACATCGTCGACCTCATCATAAGATATCATCATGAAGTCGAACGTCACTCCAGAAGACCCCCTGTGTTGTGTTCGCTAAGGAGACACCTCCGGATCATATAAGGTGGTGCGGCAGTTAAGCGAGTCATTGGATCCTGCCTAGCCTTCCGGAATCGTTGTTTGTCAGTCGGAAAGCAGCTAATTGCCGCTCCACCATCTGCTAGGGTCAACCCAGCGTGGCACCCGTTCACGAACGTTGGGTTGAATTATTTTGGACCCTTTTGTGTGAAGAGGGGCAGGACTTCCGAAAAAAGATATGAGTGTATATTCATGTGCCTACAGTCCCGAGCAGTGCACATCGAAGTAGCTCACACGTTGAATACCGACTCGTTTATTATGGCCCTGTCACGATTCATCGGAGGCGGAGGTAGGCCTGAGGCAATTGTTTCTGATAACGGTACCAATTTTGTAGCCGCTGACAAAGAGCTTAGAGGTTGGGTCCGCAACTTAGGTAGCGGGTCCGTCAATGACAAGCACTTACAAAAGGGAATTCAGTGGCACTTCAATCCACCGCATGCTAGTCATCGGGGTGGAGTATGGGAGCGATTGATCAGATCTGTCAGATGTACTTTGAGCGCAATCTCCTGAGAGCAACGAATCGATGACGAAACCCTTCTAACTTCATTGGCTGAAGTAGAACGTGTTTTAAACAACAGACCATCGGTTATTGCTGCCGCAGACGGTCTTGACAACATCGCTCTAACCCCGAATGACTTACTTTTCTTGAAGAGCAATACAGAGTTTGCCCCAGAATACAATCTGGTAGATATGCACACTAGGTGTTGGAGATAGGCAAATCACATGGTAACTACCTTTTGGAAAAGGTGGTCTCGAGAGTATGTGTCATTGTTGCCAGCGCCAGAGGTGGTCGACAAGGCAACGTAATTTCCAGGTGGGTGACGTTGTTCTTGTTTTATCCGATGGACTGACTAGAGACCAGTGGCCCTTGGGACTAGTTACAAAGTGTGAAGTAGACGCTGACGAACTAGTCCGTACTGTGGAGATTCGCACGAAGACAGGTTTATTAAAGAGAAGCGTGAGGCGCCTTTGTCTGTTGAATAGGCATGACTGTTAGACGCTATGGTTCGCCAGGTCTCCAATGTGTCGTGTGGATAGTTATATTTAGTATAGGTAGATAGGGAGCCAAAACTGTACAACATTACCAGCGGTCTGTCAGATGTAGTCGAATTTTGGCGGGCGCTGTAAATTTGTTCCTCCACGAACTGAGAAAATTCCTTCCCACCGTTTGCATTTCCTATTTTTCCCCACTAACTTGACACTTGTTCCAACTAACTCACCCATCCTGTTTTGTTTTATTGAACTAATGTGTCATTAACTGTCCTTGGCACGAGTGGCCATTCTTGTTCTGGTCTGCTGGCGTGACGGTTCACTTTTGACATTGTTGGTCCCGTTGAGAAACTATTGATTTTGCTGGACGAGTCTATCGTCGCGAACGATTGAGGTTTGCTTTTTGTAATTATTGATGCATTTTTTGATAGTGACGTAGAAATTGTTGGATCCAATCTTGTTCTCATTTTGAGGATCCGTTTTTGGGCTACGCGTAACTCAACGATCAGCCATGAATCGTTACAACCATAAAGAACAGCGTTGCAGGAAATAAGGTCGGGGTTTAGGTGAAATAAATAAGAAACTAGCGAACCAAGCACAGATCCTTGAGGAATTTCCAAAGAAATCGGGAAAGGGGAATCAAGATCTCAACCAGCTTTTACTTCAAAAGTTCTTTGACCGAGAAAGGATATGATACACTTTGAAATTTCCCCTCAGGTGCAATGATTTTCCAGTTTGTGCACAGGTGGGCAGTGCGCGACACGATCGGATGCTTCGTCAAAATCATGAAAGATATTGCCTGGAATGTAGCAAGGGTCATTAGTGTTCGTCAGACTTGCAATGTAGATTAACATTTCGGCTACCTGTGGCTACTAGGAAAGAAAGCAGTGTCCGTGAACACGCCCGAACCTCTGGGATAGCATACCAGTATTGACAACTTTTTCGGCGTCTTTTAACAGGACTATGGAGGGTTTGACGTTTGGTTAACATTTCGCGGAAACACCCTTTCAGTCACTTTGGACACTTGTCCTTCTAGGGCCACTGTAATTCTTCTGTTAGGTTATTTTATTAAGGGAGTACTCCCCGGGTCTATTTGGTGTTTCCGCGCGGTTTTTCGTCTCAGGCCATTTTTACTCCTGGCGAACGCATCAGTGTAATCAATAATTTCTTGCTTCAGTTCACCGCCGAGTTGAGTATCAGTGTGGTTACCACGTAATTGTACTGATGGATTTGGTTGACCTCCCACCCTACGGGAGACATTTACTATTATATGGTCATGGGCAAGCAGTCAGTTATGGCTACTGTCAAATTACAGAGCTCTAATTTGTGACAACCGAATAGTTCAACCAACTACGGTCCAATCAAATTGCGAGATGCTTCCGCACTTGATAACCCTGTGACGGTGGCATCCTTACTCCGTACACTCACGACAACAGTGGGAATTAGGCTGCCAATGAATGATTATTGAATATATATTACTACGGTTACACTCACTTGAGGTTGCCAAGGGTTACCACCAGAGTAGAATGCACAAGCGACTGTTCCAATCACGACAGCAAGCTTCGTACAACTGACCTTATTATCTCAGTAGTAACACTAGAGAACCAAACCACCATACATTATCCTGTAGCAATCCGTCAGGTCTTCAAGTCATATTTTGCTGCTCCCAGTAAAACATACGTCCCTAAGCGACGGACTTATTGATGCAATAAAAATACGTCCTCAGTTAGCTACTATCAAACATTCTCATTTCCTGGTCCCGATGGTATTACCCTGTTGCTTTTAAACATGGAGGGAAAGACGTTCCTCTTAATATTAGGCTCCTTCCACCTCCAATGGAAACATTCTATAATTCAGCCCCGTTATAAAGGTGGTTCGCGACAAGAAATCAACAATTATCGTCCCATTAACCATGATTCGATTTGTTCTGGAGTGCTCAAAAGGATAGTAAAGTATCGCATGGTTGAACTCATTATTATAAAATCCTATAAATCACTCTCAGCACGGGTTCCTCAGCAAACGTTCGTGCATGACGTGACAGCTGGAAATTTTCAACCATGTTACAAGATCTGCTGATTCAGGGAATAGAATTATTATACGTTTGAATATGCAAAAGGCTTTCGATCGTGTGCCTCGTAAGCGCCTTCTGATCAAAATGGCATCTTTTGGTGTACGTGATCCATTCCTCATCTGGTTTGCTTCATACCTTGTAGACCGGACACAAACAGTGCAAATAGGAGATAACAGCTCAACGCTCAGATCAGTCACCTGTGGAGTGATTCAGGGAAGCGTCGTTGGACCGCTACTCTTATGTATATAAACGAACTATTCCTATTCGCCAATGAAATCAAACCTGTATACACTCCCTCTTGGTGGTACCAGTTCTTCTTCAGAAAACATACACAAAGACTTCATGTCATTGGAGTCTTGATGTCAAACTTGGTTGATAAAATTTTCAGCCAATAAACCCACCATCGTTGTATGCGGTTGTCATATAATACAGGACTTTATAAAGCTGGATGGTCATAGTATTTCAACTGACAACTCAGTCCGCGACCAAGGTATACTTTACTCAAACTCATTCAACTTCTCAAAACACTTATCTTTCTTAATAGTTAAAACTAAACGAACGATTGGATAAATTCTTCCTTCCTGCATCACGACTACATCCTTATGAATTGTACGCACAACCCCAAGTTGAGTATAGCACGTTTATATAGCAACCTGCGTAAGTCTGATAGGCTAGCCTTGGAAAGTCTTCAAAGTGCATTCATATGAGGGTTATCCGTCTTCTCTGAACTACAAAGAACGCCATCAGATGCTTGCAATGGACCCTCTTTGGCTACGGCGTCTCATGCACAAACTTGCACTTATGTTTAACCTAGTTTATAGCAATAATTTCACCGTCAACTTCGCGATTCACCTACAACATATCTGAAAGTATAAACTTTTCGATAAGATAGTTCCCAGGTTCGTACGCCCAAGGTTTCTCCAGCCTTATATTCACCCGGATCGGAAGTCTCAGTGGGTAAACAGTGAATCTGCAAACAAATTTTACTTTTTTATTCACTCCCCGTTCACAAGCGGACTTCAACGCAATGATCAAGGGCGCTATGGAGCTGGACGTGAGAGAACCTTGAGGACAACCGCACGGCAGCCACGAATAAGGAAGAATGCCGACAGAAATTCCAGTCGACCTTCAGAATTCAAACAAGAGTCAGACTGGTTGAGCGGCGTTCCCAACGGTAGTAGCTAAAACATTCTTATCCTAATGGCTGTAGCCTACAACAGTAGAGGTGGCGCGAATTCATTTTACTGCTACGAGCAAAGCTGATACCTACGACAACACACTAACTGTGATGTTGGCGGTTTGCAGTAAATTCACATTCAAAAGGTAATGTGAACCGGCACGGTTGCACTGGTAAGGCAGCTCTCACGTCGCAGGGAGTTTACGATTTTGAAGACGTCGAAGGTTATCTCACTGCAACCTCAAAGTTTTGAATCCCGTAAACAACTGCGTTCAAGTTTTTCTCAGTGAAATATCCTTATATTTGGAACAAACTTACAGATGCAATTAGAACCAATTAAGAGTATGCATAAATTCAAACGTCATGTCCATTTTCTAACTCTTACATTTGAAAAAGAACCCAATAACATCCGTGGGGAAACCCTACGTCACAGGATACAACGCCACGTACACTTTGAACTAATCAAAGCTATCACTATCGCCATTGGATGTATTTATCTAGATTTCGAAGCTTATTAAGGACTCCAGTGGGATAAATCTTGTACGTAATTATATCTGAAATTTGCAGCTGAACATCAAAACGTGTCTTTACTCAACAGATTGTGTCAATATACACCCCCCCGGTTAGTAATAGCCAAAACATTCTAGTGTGCTCTTATTTCGTACTTAATGTTAACCAGCTGTGTATAATTCTTGATCACCATGCAAAAGCTGTGCGCGCTAAAACTGTTTGAAGAAATGTATATATAACTTAGCCAGCTCGTCTAATAAGAGTACCTACAAATTTTCGCCTCACCATCTATGCATCTTTTTATCCTGATAGACCACCTGTTGTAAAACATTCTTTCTATT
>JTDE01006236.1:14499-33058 GCA_014338405.1 Paragonimus skrjabini miyazakii
GCCGCGAATACCAACTTGACAACGGAGTTTGGCAGTAATCATATGCTAGGAAAATCTGACAATCGGTCTTTTACCGCGTTATACGATAACTACTGTTCGTTAGTAGTATATACTTTTTTGTTACCCGGCGCAAAATTACAAATTTTATATGGAAGGTTTGACCAGAAAATCATGTAGTACACTTTTCGCCACACTTCACATAATCGTTTCACGTTCTTCCGTTTATCACGAAATCTTGCTTTTCATTCCTGATTCCACGTTTGAATCCAACGCGAGAAAACATTCCATAGCATCCGGACAGTCAAAATCCCGCATTGGTTGAACAATTGTCGACATCTGCGACATTCATTCGGCTTTGAGGAAATAACGAAGTCTGGCCCAGACGACCATCCATTTCTTCGCAAAGTATAAGCATTCCTATCTCCCATAATCTCGATAGAATTTTCTGAGTATTTTTCCGGATCTACCACTATCAAATAATGACGAAATTCTTTAACAGTTCAGTTTCTGCACCCTCAAAACTCCTATTTCTAGCATGACGTCGTAGGAGACTAAACCAATACAAAGGTAAAAATGCCAATATTAAGTTCAAAACGCAGTAGCCGAATAGCTCGCTACAGGCAATCCCAATCTATGCTAAACAGGAACGTCAAGAAAACGAGACGCGCTCACCAAAATTGTATTGCCAAGCAGAATCAATTCAAACAGGTGGTGTTCATTCTGTACAAGAAAACGCAGTGCAAACTGTATTTAAAAATAAAGCGAATTATGAAAATGTGTACAATACCCCATGACCTCGACCAGTAGGCCGGTGATTACTATGTGAAGCGAGAATATTTATAACTACTCAGCATTTTTTATTGAAAATTTAGGAGTTTGATGATTATCTTTTCAGAAGCAAGTGTCCAAAATGCTTTTTCCATTGCTGGAGGTTTTCTCTCCTCGCATGTTTGTCCTGCTAATTTATTCACATAATTGGTGCATTGTACAATTATTACTTATGCGATGGGTGTGCATTTATGCTTATCGCATTACAATGTGTTCATTGAACACGCCCATCTGGACGTGTTTCTCACAGATGCTGTGAGAAATATACCATTGTTATTAACTGTAAGCGGAAGACGCAGCAGTCAATTACAACGCGCCTCCCGTCGGTTTTGGATTCGATTTACACAGACCGGTGTGCAAAAATATGACAAAATGTCACATAACTGCTTCGCTCAGTTTGACTAACGTGCCGAGAAGGGAGCATAGTCATTGGTGTACATAAATAGACAATTTTGTATTTAGTCGCTTTGGTGTTTCAAGGTCGAAACAGATTGAAAACGGTCATTTGGGCGCAAGAAGGGTTGCCATATTTTTCGCGAAATACCAGTATGCACATTTCGGGACAAGTGCATAGATCCTATCGAGTATGCTAATTGCGTTACATTGAGGGAAGTCGGCCATACCGAAGCATTGTTCATATTCGCACTACCTTAAAGAATAATGTCTCAACTTTTTCTCGCTGTAGGCATTATGTTGGGTTTCATCATCAATTCTGCGTTCAGAAAAGGCTACCTTCAGGGATCTCACAGCGGCATTCACACTCCCATTTTGCAGAACCGCCTAATTTCGCGTGGCTTGAGAGACCTACATGAATATGTAATTCCCGACCACATTTTGCTTGTTTTGCATTTCACGCGACACATCAAAATGGATTCCAATCGAAGCTATGCCACCACGTTCGTTGGCTGGTTATCTGTCCGCTTCAGGTAGGAACCAGTCGACAAAATGTCATTCCTATAAACGGCTGTACCTGACGTTATCACGCGGCTGTTTCTATCTACCTTTCATATGAGACGATATAACCATAAGGAGCATATCCCACCCTGTCGTTGACAACCCGCGTGATCACCGGTCTATTGTTTACTGGCTATGTCTGAATGTTGATTGTTTTTGTACACAGCTCAATACTCAGTTATCTGACAACTCATGATCTACTTCGATGCTCTTTATTACTCAGACGATAACACTGATTCTCATTTGTACCATTTTAGCTGAAACGGTTCAATCTTTGTATCATGGTAATCTATGATCCTGATGATAGCTGGTCCATGGTCCCAAAAGATGCAAACCTCACTTATGGCTATCACTTTGTTTTCTAACTTTTCGTCTGCCCATATTCCTCATTTAAGGTACCGGAGTGTCATCCGAAGAGCCTTGAGTTTGTCACTTCACGGGTCATTTTGGCATGACGTTATTCGTATTTCAGCACTGGATGGCTGCACTACCTCTGAAGGGTATACTGAAGCATAACCGTTACACTTGGTAAAATCTCCATAATCCTCCCGAAATATACATTTAAATAGTTCCCTAAAACAGTAGAAAATCTCTTCTGGCCCCCAATTGGCTGTTTCCTGCTCGTTTTGACCGTCAAACACCATACCGGCGAACTACACAGCCACCGATGAATGTATCGTTATTAGCCATTGAAGATCTGAAAAGCACTCTACAACCTGTGATATTTCCCCAAGTACGTCAAAGTAGGTGTTGCTTTTGTTGATTTTGAATTTTCAACCGTTTTGAATAAGTGTTGCTGTAAAATCTAAAATATGTTTGAAAAACCTGTATGAGTAAATATAAATGAAATAAAAGTTAATCCCTCGTTATATGCACCTATTCACCATTTCAGTAGCTAATGGGACCAGTTTATTTTTAGAACGTCAGTTATACTGTAGTTGAAGAGGCTATTTTATTAGTTGTTAACTTCACAAATTGTTAAGGTCTCAGATATGCCTGTAAAATTACACAAAAGACGTTGACGCCTTCTCAAACCTTAAACCAGCCGATGATTTGAAGTTCTTTTGAAGCGTCATCAGGTGCAACCACTTGATAGTTAGTCGTGGACGGCGATTTCCTCAGCTATCGTGTTTGGGAAAGTTATTTTACCTTGAACCGCTTCATTGACTAGGTATGTGGTGCAGAAATTGAAATCGCTGAGCTTTGCGTTTTATCTGACCATTATTGAAAACGATCTTATGGTAGATCTTTTTTCGAAGTTCAGTATTGTAACGCACCGGGCTGCCGTGTTGTTGATACTAAGTTTGCTTTCGATTGTTTAAGTCGTGTTCTTGTCTTACTGGGACTTTGGCTCACGCTCGGTTCTATTGTGTACTTTCACAAGACTATCGTTGGAACGTTTACTTCGGAGGAACGCTGTACCCCAGCGTCTCCACGTTGCACAAAGTTAGTTTACGATTGGAACGGGTACAAGAAGTAGAACATCCAGCTTGCCAGTTACAGTATGGCTCCCGTTGTTGTGGTTGATTGCGTGTGGCACTATCAACACAAGAAGGCTGGAGTAATTTTTAATTTACTTTTAATTAACTAATTTTTTTCCTTTATTAATTGTTTATCTTTGGGAAATGGGTTATACTGCGACTTTCAGGGCAGTGTCGGAAAATCGTGAATTTTGCAGTTTCTCACAGTTTCATAAGTGCCTTCAGAGGTACCTGAAGGAGGTAGCTGTTATTTGCGTTCGTGGGACGAGCCGTGGTTCAAAAACTGCTTTGAAGTAAGATTAGTTAAGGTGACATAAGTTCCTGAAAACCGTACACGTTTATTATCGTTGTACAAAGTACAAAGTGCGTGGGATCGCATGTATAGGTGTGTGACGTGTCCAGTAAGTTAGCTAGTGTTGGTTTTAACAAATCACTTTCCGTGAAGCATATTGCAAGTCGTGGTCCGACGAGATGCGTGTCGGGTTGTGAGCTCCTTTGAGTTGGAGTACAACCTCCCCATCAGTCGTCTGCTACATGAGCCCCATCCCACGAATAGTGGACTCACCGTCAGTAAACTGAACGAATGCAGGAGTCTATTCTAATACAATTCACCAACTGCTGACATTACGCGGTATGTAGCGGATGTTTGCGGGAATTTTGTCACAACTACTGAAGTTGGAAATATCCGCCGCTAGTTAAAGCCTGCAATGTCAAGTAAGTTTATTACGAAGGATTGGTCACGGAACACTGATAAAGCGCTGTCGATGAGTAGGGCGATATGCGTGATGCACAACATGTGGGATGAAGGTAACAGTCATATACATAATTGCTTTGCCCAGGGGAAGCAACTTGAACTATTTCGACGTTTCCCGCATTTTGTGAATGTGGGTGCCACCCACGGGACAAATAGACACAAGTATGTTATTGTACAGTTTCTAATACCTTCGAAGCTGGAATTCATATCAGTTGCTCATAGCAGATGGTATGGGCCACGGCCGACCCGCGATATACGGACACGTTCGTAGTGAAATGTACGCCTCACTAGGTAGACTGTCGGAATTTTTCAAAAAGTGATGGAGCAGCACATTGCGGTGAAAACGTTTGCATGGATAAGATGGCTGAAGAAATGAAAACAGTCCATGTGGTGTTCGGTTGCGACATCCTGTTGTGTTACTTTCATCTGCGTGATGTCGTAATTAGGCATGTAATTGGGTAAAATTTGTCCGTTATGTCCGTTGAAAGACAAATACTGTTCGCAGTCGTTATTTCTTCCACCGAATGGCTACGGCAAACAACGAAGAAGAGTAAGTCGCGCTTCTATACTGTTTACCGTAAGTTTGAACGTGACTTGCATATCATCGGCCGAACCGATAGGAAGTTTCGAATTTAATTGTGGTGTCGTTGGCCATACATTAAGCCGAAGTTGACCATTCATGCGCGATGTGAAACTGTCCACTTTAACAATCGCAGGAACATTAGGCTGGAGAACACAAACGGACGGTTGAAGAAGAGGATGCACCTGGAAGAATTCCTAGCGGTTGCCATTCAGAAACCATGGATCCACAGCGAGTGAACAACGCGACAATATGGAATACAAACGACCTACGGATGCGACCGCCGTGAGGTTGTCCATGTTAACCGCTATGTGAAGAACATTCTTTACAGAATATCCACGTACGGACTCCATGACTTCATTTCGAAACAGCATTTGAGTGCAAGGTAAGCTGTTCTCTGGTTACCACTATGAACAATGCAGCTTCGCGTGCAATAGGATGGCGGCGCTTTTGTTGTGGATAGCGTGCAGGGCACCTGTAAGTTTACTTTCATCGTTCAAGGTGGCTTCCATGCCACACATTCTGTCAGTTCCTGGGAAAACTTTCTACTCCTACAGTAAGGTTCTTGTATCTTTCATTTCCGTCTACGAAGGTCACGCCCCAATTCATGAGACGTGGCTAGCAGATTACAACTTGTCATTTCGACGGCTGTGGGCCCGCAGCATCAGCCGCTTACTGCAGCCAACTTCGAATATCACTAATAAGCCCTGTACAATGTACCTGAAAAACTGAATGACTGCAACAGCCAGACGGTAGTGACCTGCTTTAAAAGCGTTATTGTCTTTGTCAGTAAAGTAGTGGAACGTCCTAACACTGGCTTACCTTTGTATGACTTTCCCATTGACTTACCTGCAAGCAATGTGCAACCAAGGTGGGTGAGTAACCTGTAACAGGGTTGTTATCTGGACACTGCGATGATCCCGTACAGATGGACTGTTATTGCTGTGATGCCGATCAACTGAGTTTTCACTCTAAGTGTATCCTAACGCCAGGCGTAAACGAGTGTCCATTCTGTGGCAAGCAGCCTCAATTTCAGTCACCTGCTAGACGAAAGTTTCGAATTTTTAACTTTGTCAATTTCTCCTACTTCAGCCGTTGTTCGTACTTCCCCAACGAGTACGAGAAGCAAGTTCCGCACATCGCCCACAAAGGATGTCGACCGAGATCGGTCCACTGGCTGTGTACCGCTTGCACACGGGCCGAAGAAAGCACAAAGCAACATAACCCAGAGCGATTATCCTCCTGATATAAGTGAAGAAGGTAAGTTCCCTCATTTATGCGTACACTATTTTCCAGCGGATATCAGATGCGATGAACGGAATGATGATGATGGCTACATCTGATACACGGCTACATTCATCTGGGAGAACACCCATAGCACATAAAAACCAGCGTCTACATTCCGTGCTGAAGAAAAGCAGAGGTAGTGTGTAACTTTCCACAATCATCAGACACATAATTCACGTTGTTACACCCATGCTTTTCTCCTCAGTGATTTAACTCGTCCACCCATGTATTTCAGCATACGATCCCGTTTTGCTTCAATCGTGAGGTGGGACAAGTGGACGGAGCAGTTGTAAGTCTCTAAACATGGAGTACAGTTTGGCAGAACTCGTGCGCCAGAACAAATACGCGGAAGTGTTGTAGGCTCTTCAGTGGGAAATGTTCCTCAGTGTCGTTCGTTCAGCAGGTCACCTTCTTTCCATTCTGGCGTACGTCATGATCCCATGGAAAAATTTACAATAGTGGTGACAACGTCTGACAAACATAGCGAATATAACCAAGGAAATACCACTGACTCGTCCAGTTTTTGTGCATTGTCCTACGTTGAAATAGGTTTATAGGCGTACCCTACGTTTGCTGTTTTATAAAAAACTTAGTCCCCATGTTTCAATAACGGTTCAGTAGTCATAAGTATAATCATGTTCTTCTACTTATTTACGTCCGAATTTAAATAAGAGCATACGCTTACATGTCCATCACATCGATTTTCATTATATTCCACCATCAATTCTCCGAAATGACGTGGAATGCAAACTTTCGTTATTGTTCAAATACTCCACATGCCAGTGAACTATCGCATATTCCTTGCTTACGTCGTTGGAAGATGAAACAATAAGATCTCGGAGAAACAGAATTTTTAAGATTCCATGAGATGGGACACTCCATGAAATTTCAACTACATCAGTAGCTGGATAATTATTTTCACTAAAAGGTAACAAATATATTCACGGTCTATCGATTACACGCAGCTACGTTTATTGCCCTGAAGCAGATCAGTCAAATGCTGTGTAGGCAAAGCGCAGTTGAGAATAAATAGGCGATAGTAATACACAAGTCCTTTGAGGTGGCGGAGCTTGGGAACTGTGTAGGGAAGTGGACATGACGGAGTAATTCCGACCTTCAAATCGAGCAGCTTACTCCCTTTTGCCAGGATGCTGCGACCTAAAATTTCTACGGGGTTCGACCGAGTTCGGACCTGTCTCCGTTGATAATGGGGCCGTATGACGCCAGTCGTGGAAACGACGCTCGCGCGTAGATAAGTTCTTCTGAAGAAGAGCTAGCTGCAAGGATGTCACTTATATGTGCACAAACGGGGCCTAATTCACAGATAACTCCATAGCTTAGATGTTGGAACGTCTCTACAGCGTTGCGAAGGCCAAAAGTCGCGCGCATAAATTAGAATAAACCAGTTGGAGTGGTGATAGTTGTTTTGGGTATACTCTCTTATGCTACTGGCCTTTGGTCGTAGGCGCGGACGAGATCGATTTTACTAACGATTGTTTTGCTCAAAACTGGTAGTTGGTTCATGGGCTTGCGGCACCAATTACTAACCCGGAACGGTGGCGCCATTTAACTCACGGTAGTATTCTCAAGGATGCCAATTGCCTTTTTCGTCTTTTTTGGTAACAAAAGCAGAGAAGATGCCCATCGACTATCGAAAGGGCGAGTTATCTTCACGCCCGACATGTATGAAAATTCGACACGAGCGATGCGAAACTTATCTGGTGCCAGTCTTCGTGGTCGCTAGGAGACTGGTATGGCTTCCGTTTTGATGTGATGCACCAAATACGTAACGACGGTAGGCAGCTCGTTTGATAGACGTGTCGATTCTGTGAATCCAAGCAGCACTGCTCGGTAACTGTCATCACCACTTGGTCCAGCAAGCAGCGGGCTGGGAACCGACGTAAAGAAAGCTGTCCATATGACGTATGTACTTTTCAGGGGACCTAAGAGCTTGTGATGGTCTATGTCGACAACTGATCCAAAGTTCTCCAGTTATTCCATGCCCAAGATAGCAACTGACACGTACACAGTAATGAACCCCATCGGAAATCGTGCCGTAGGTCTAAATCCAGCATTAAAGATCGTGTACTAAAAGTGCGCATTGTTGTTCCTTTGGCAACCTGCCGTTTGAAGAGCGTCAAACAAGATGCCTCTTTATTTCTAGGCGGTGCAACACTGACTTAATTGCCGGTGTCTACTGAAAAACGCAACCTAGAATTCTTATTGGATACAGAAAATAGATCACCAAAATTAGAGCTAACAGCATCACCTCT
The DNA here is from genome assembly GCA_014338405.1 of Paragonimus skrjabini miyazakii. Lineage (NCBI taxonomy): Eukaryota > Metazoa > Platyhelminthes > Trematoda > Plagiorchiida > Troglotrematidae > Paragonimus > Paragonimus skrjabini miyazakii. Next base: position 22,657 of record JTDE01006236.1, read on the forward strand.
CGCCATTACTTACTGGCAGTCGCGTTTTCTGGGGCAGATGAAAAGGCGCACAGTATATCGCATTCCCGTGCCTTGGTCACGAATTTGTGATGATGTCAGCAGTATCCCGTTCTTGCACGCAATCTAGGGCTGCTAAGCCCTCTGGAAATGCAGCAAGAAGGAGAAGCTCTGAGGGCTTGAATTTCTGGGCACGGTTTTTTCAAATCTGCTGCTAGGTCGGCGATCATGCTTCCTGTGTGTGAATTTGTTTGGTGCATTTTGCTGGGTGGTGCCCGACGGCTGAGTCGGTGGATCTTGCCAACTTATCCAAGGAACTCATCGATATGAATGAAGAGATAATTACCCGAACGAAGTCGGGCAAACCTCTGCATCCACAGGTAGCACATGAGTTCGTCATCGATTCTGTGGTAATGCCCCACTTGTTTCAACTGGTGAAGCAAATGTGATAGAGTTAGATTCCCTAGTTAAAGATCGCTACGGATATGTCTTAGTCGTCATGCTTCTGACACGACGACAAGCTTCAAGGATGAATTCTTCCCTGTATCATAAGTGTTCTTTTAAGGTGATTCGATCAATATATACTTGACGCAGGGCTCGAGGGGCATCGGCAACGCGGTACCCAGTTGTGTGAACTCGGTAGCATGGCCAGCAATGCGCGCTAACCGGAATTACAGCTCAAGCTGTGCTGGGTCATCCAGAACATAATCAGGGACACGATAGCTACCGGAGTTTGCTCTCGCATCTACTTTGTCGATCTCCGACTTGAGGACTGAGGTATCTCACTGTATCATTAAAATGCACACGCCGGAATTTCAACAGATATAGGTGATAAGAAAATAGTAAAACTAGGACACGAAATTTGCTATCGTGTCAACATGTATTTCTATATACAAATACCAGGAGAAAATTGAACCTCGCTTGTATAACAGGTTGCGATAACTACAAGAAGGCAGTGAATATAATTTATGGAACGGGCTCACCAATATGGTGGAGCCAGCTCCCTGTTTTTTGTACGTACGCCCAAATTCTCCCCAGCCTTATGTTAACGCAAATCGGAAGTCGTAATGAGGAAACGGCGACATTGTAAACAAACTTTATTCGTGTACTCACCGTTCACAAACGGACTTCACCGCAACCAGTGCAGGCGCTGTGAAGTAGCATATGAGATATCCTTAAGCACAACCGCACGACAGCCGTCAAAGAAGACGAAAGTCAACAGACCTACGGTTGACCATCAGCATTTAAGCGTTAAACTGGTTGAGCTGCGTTCCCAAAGGCAATAGCTTAAACATTGTCATCTTGATGGATGTAGCCTACGGTAGTAAAGATGGCGCGAATTCATTATACAGTCATTAGTGAAACTGTGACACCCACGCCAACACACAAACTTCATGTCAGTGGTTCGTAGTAAATTTGCTTTCACAAGGTAACGTGAACTTGCACGGTGGTACTGGTACGGCAACTCTCATTTCACAGAGAGTTTGGGATTTTGGGTACGTCGAAGATGGCCACACTACACCTACTCTGTCTACCTTCCCACTGTAACCCCCACTTTGTTTTTGAACTCAAGCCGTATTACGACAACTATTAGTGTGAATAGGGTTTATGTTGGTCACATCCCCTGTATTCAACATGCTACATCAGCAACCGGCCTGTCGAACATGTCGCTTCCTCCGTAGAATTCTCTCAACCCAACTGATTTGAAACGTTTGTCATTTCTAGCTATTGAAACAAGGTAAGACCATTGAAGCTCACAGGCGCAAGAAATCCAGCCTCACTGGAATTTGCCGCAAGTCAGGTGGAATGAACTGTACTGAATCGAACTGAGTTGATTGTAGAACACCGCAGATATAAGGGTGATCTACTATTGGCGTTCATGTTTCTGAGGACCCCTAACCTTGTTTGTTCCAACACATACTGTACAGCAGTATAATATGAATATGAAATACAACCTTGGTTGTATTTCAGCCACTTGGAAGCACGGCGACATCTCTTCCATCAACATGAGTGGGAATCGAACAAACGCCAGTAACTTCAAACCGATTGTTCTACTACCAACCATGTCAAAAGCGATGGAGAGCATAGTAGACGATTTCGTGTGAAACTAGTTAAATACTCACTCACTGTTGGCGCCGGAACAGCACGGCTTCAGAAACGGTCACTTATGCACGGTCAACCTACTGATTGTCGTTGGTTCGTGGACAAAAGCAACCGAAGAACGCCTCTCACTTGCTGCTGTGTTTTTAGACCTTACGGAGGCGTTTGACAAAGTTGAGGACAGTATACAGCTGGACAAATTGGATCATATGGGCTTATGCAGTGAGGTTTATTTTTGGCTCAAACAATGCCTATCCTGTCGGACATACACAGTTAGAGTTAATGGTGAGCTATCTAGGCCGCTCAACGCAACAATTGGTGTACCACAAGGCTCTGTATTGGGTCCTCTATTATTCTTAGTATGTGTTAACGATCTCCCAGGCGTGAGTGACTCCTCCGTTGTGATGCATGCTGACGATACAAAACTAAGGCGTGTCTTACACAGCGTTGAACGCACACAGGACTTTCAAAGAGACCTAGATGCCCTGTATCTATGGTCCGTGGGAAATCGACTGCCCTTCAATACGTCTAAGTTAATGGCTATGCACGTTCGTCATCACAGCACCAGAACATATCACATCGGTGGTGCTACCCTAGCTACAGTCTACCAGGAGCGCGACCTAGGTACCGTCGTTACATCAGACGTATCCTCTAGTACTAACATCATGCTATTGGAAAATGAGGCTAGCAGCAGGCTATCTGTGCTTATTAGGATCCTTGGGAATTTCCCAGTCGACAGATGCTCACGTATCCACAGCACACCGGTGAGGCCACTGTTGGAAGTCAACAATCAAGCATGTGCGCCGTACTAGAAGAGGGACGCCACTGCTCTAGAGGCAATCCAGTGACGGGCCACTAAGTGGGTTGAGAATCTATTTCCTTTATCGCATGAAGACCGTCTGTCGAAGCTGGAACTATTTCCCTGACCTACAGACGTAAGAGGGGTGATCTCACATTAATATACAAAATCTTGTGCTCTCCGAGTCGCCCCGACAAGAATCTTTATATACTCGCCGGCACAGTGAGTGTCAGTGGCCAAAAGTACAAGATCTCTATACCACGTAGTAGCCTTTTATGCGGACGGCATGGTTTTGCTGTCCGAGTCAGTTCTACATGGAGCGCACTCACGGTGACGATTGTTATGGCAACATCATTCGATGCATTCAAAAGGCAATAAGATGATTGGATTGTCCCAGGATGGCCGTTGCCAGTCGGACACGTACAGCCTCATGTACATTCGCGATTTTCATTTCCCTTCTCTCGTCTTTAGTCAATTTTTCCCACAATCCTACGGTCTTCCCTTTTTACTGTATTACAACAGAACGGTGCAACCTTTCTGGAGGCTGATTACTGCTTGCTGTTTCAACACTCCACACACCTCTTATACTCTCACCATTTCAGCAGTTCACGTGACCGGTGCGCAGGGACAACAACCAAACTAACCGCAAACTCCCCACCACAGATGCTTACCGGAATATCTGGATGGGGGGATATTACACAAGTTTTACACTTGAATCTTCGCAAGAAACCAGTGAATCAATTGAATTTAATTCACTTTACAAGAAAAATGACGACCAGGAGCAAGAATGTCCAGATTCTTGCATCTATCAGCGCAAGATTTTCAGCGCTTCAACTTCAGGTTCTCTGATTTCGACGTACGGTATCTTCCCGCGACCTCCCTAAAATAGAGTAGTTAGGAGGACCACAAATAACCTGGGCGCTAAAGGCTGATGCAACAAAACATCGGAAGCATGGAAGGAAAACCGTTTGGCCTTGATTCAAGGTATCCAGCCGGATACTCAGATCCTTCGCGAGAGGTTGCAGCAAGTGGATGGACATTTGGAGATGGCTGTCGGACGAACACGGAATCTGATCGTCCATGACATCCCTGAAATTTACTTCAGAGATAGTAGAACTAGAGTGATAGTAATCAAGTACCACCTGGTAAATCTTTTCAAGCCCGCTCGCTTTTCTGAACACGTTGGCATAAAAAGACTAGTTAGGGTAGGTATATGGAAGGGTCACACGCAAGTGCCAGGTTAAGTGAGACCGGGGATGGTGTAGTTTTTAAACCCAGTTCACCGTGACCTCTTCCTGATGAAGTCTGGGGACAGCAACAAAAACTAACAACTGTTCCACCGTCTCCCCCGATAGCTTATTTGCACGTTAAGAACGCCAAGATGCGGAATCATTCATCCAAAGAGGCTATCACAAAGTTGCCTGCCAGTCTAATGTTCGGGAAAACCACACTACAAGACAAATGAAATCGCTTCAGCTGACTTCGGGCAAACTCTCAATCAGCTGTGCATGGAGTCCTCTTCAATCGAAAAAGCGACTAATTGGCCATTTCCCAACAAGAATAACACCGACGATGTGCAGTAATGTTCTCAATAAACCATCTCAAAAAAACGGATTTATTCCTTCGGATCGACCACCCGAGAGATCCATCATGAGAACGACAACGCGCTCTCATGATGAATGGATGGACGTCCTGAACACAGATGCATGAAGTAATGGCAATGAATGAGATAAGTTGAGCATCAAGGCGAGACGATTTGATGTAGTCAGGCAGGAAATTATCAATGATCACTTGTGCCCTCCAAGGACTAATTACCATAGACAGGAAAGAGAAGCCGGCAGGCCTGGAAGTGGAACGCTTCTGCTAATTGCGAACCAGTAAGCCCAGGTTGCCTGCAAGAGTCTTCACACTCTTAATATACACTTGGTGGAATGTGCACCACCCGATACACCAAGTGGCACATCTGGAGCATCTGCTGAGGCAAGAGGTGTGTTTCTTAATGTCTTGGAAGAGACTTATAGCGTTCAAAGTTTAGTTCTACTGCTGGGCGACTGGAACACACCCGAGGTAGACTAGAAGCATTAGGTCTGTACAAAGGGTAGTTTTGGGAAAAAGTTCATGAAGTGCCTCCACGAAATTCTTATACAGCAACATGTTCAGCAAGCAACCAGGTTTAGATCAGGACGGGAAGACTGGCTGCCTGACCTCGTGATAACCAGAAATGAGAACCAGATAGGCGCCGTAGAAATTTGCGCTCTCCTAGGCAAAAGTGACCATGCGACTCTGAGGTTAAGTTACTGTGTCAAGTGGAAGCCAGTCCTGGAATAAATAGGACAAAATCTGTGGAAAGGTTCCAATACATGAGCGTCTGAAAGACGTAGCGTCGTTGCAGTAGGAACCTTCTGGCAACAGTACTTCTTTAGAGAATTGCTGGGATTTGATCAAGCTGAGTATGCTCATGTTAACAGAGAAGCACGAGCCTAAAGTTCGCAAACAAAACAACTGCAGACCATCTTGGTGCAGAGTTGCTGTTCTTTAGATACAAGAGGAAAAACACTCGCAGGGAAGCGCTTCAAACTCACGGAGGGTTGTGCAAACGGAATTTATTTCAGATTGGGAAAAATCGGGCCTCAAAGATTGTTAGGACCCCACCGGATAGAGAAAGGTAAAACAACGCGAAAGCCGCGAGCAGTATCTCTAGGACGATCGAACGCAACGATATCAGAAAACGGTACGAAACTCAGAGCGCTAGTATCAGATTCCAACTCAAGCAACTAGGAATCCCCCAACAAATAAGGGGAAAGACGGCCTCCGAACGAGCTTTATTTGCCGCTCAGCCCGGAGGCAAAATTGTAATTTATAGCAACTGTATTTATAGTTTTCAGATGACTTTAGGCCCAAGCCACCATATGGAAGGATCAGAAACGAGCACAACTTCTCGGCTGTTTCAGAATTCTGGCGGGCGTTCAAATTCCAAGAGAAGGAAGAATCCGACTTCATTCGCAGGCAATGCACATTTTTAGGATAAAGTGCCTTTTCCTAACGCCTCTCTTGTTGAGCAGTATTGGTACTGCCGTTCACTGGGATCGAGCTGCACTGAGCAGGTACGCATGCGTCTGCGGCCTGTCCGTCGCCATGTTTGCAAAGCTGTCAGCTCTCTGCTCGGTCTAGTGGTCGAGGTTGCCAAAGTAGCCGTCGCAAGAATTGTAATGTTGGGCGACTGATCCCGAAAGTGTCGAGAAGCAGGTCAAAAGGCAGTTGATCCCGAGCTTGTCCAGTGTTGGAGGAATGGCTAGATCGAAGTCGGTATCGGTGATGCACCCGGATGTCGCTTACGACGTTGACATCGTAAAGGATCGTTGCTGCTACCCCGTGGGTCGACCTGGGCGAAAATGGCCTGCATAGACTAGGTCGGCGACGGTAAATCCACGTCGACGGAGCTGCTGCGCATCTCCCAGGAGTTTCTTACTGGAATCACTGCGTCGAACTTCGTCCTCAGATTGCGGCACATGAGAGATTTGCAGGCGACAGTCCATCAGGTATCGTCACAATCGGGGTGGTTATCTAAGCAAGCAAGAATAATTGAAACAAGTTTTTGATTGATAACTCCCCTAGGGACCGCCAGCGTTCAACGTATATGGATTACCGGTATCCCGGAAATTCTCCTGCGAGACGTCCAACCAAGTTATACTGGACATGAGACGATTTCATCGGACACGCCCAAGTAATCCATTGCCGCCTAACTTCCCTGTTTATGAAGAAGCGCCAGCATTCATCGTCGATCTGGACGCTTATACTACCCCCGGTCAAACTGCGGCCAGTAATGGGGCAAACAACACAACCGAGCTTTCTTCAACATCAATCGACCAACCGGGCTCATCAACACCAACCCCTCCATCATCCGTCGGCAGTCTTCTTATTTCCCCTCCCACCACTCCCGAAGCGGCCGTGGCAAATCACGACAGTTCTCGACGACCCACAACCAGGACCCAGCATCAGTCCACGTCAAATGACGCCACAACCCTGCGATCAGGAAATCGACAACTTGGAGTTGTCTACAGACGTTTGCGGTGAATGTGGAAGGTACGTGTCTCCATCCAAAGATCAAAGCATGGATAACTGGATTCAATGCCAGCACTGCCCACAATGCTACCACTGGGAGTGCGTATGCATCCACATTTTCGCGGAAGATTTGTTCTACACACGCTGCCAGTGTCACTTCGAGAGGTCTACCCGTTCAACGCTCAGCACGACAGATAACATGTGAGTTGACCCTCGTAAACACGGCATTTTCTTTTTCCACAGGCCCGCCATATAAATCCGACCCTTCCTTCTCATCCTAGTGCAGTGGCGAAACTGGTGCGTACATCAGGCCAACGGGACTCTGGTTTGAAAACCGCACGTCATCGACGTTTGTACTAATATTCATTTTTGGATGCATTTTCAGAAAGAACCTCGAAGAACAACTTTGAATTTGTAGCAATCACATACTGACGAATAAATTGTTATCTATACTGTTAGCATTCTTTCTTAAAAAGCGTGTCGATCAGTCGTAATGTTGCCAATAAACGATGCTAGTTTGTGAGATCGGACTGATCGTTAGTTGTCTGAGTTGGTCAGCGCAATTTATTCCTATCTCATTATTTGCTCTCTTCCGGTAAGTTGGTCAGTCAGCCAAGCGAAGTCGTGCAAAATAAGTTAGCGAGTAAAACCATGAGCGATATGGATTCGATACACACACCATTTGGCCTCGCAGTTCGCTTGGAGTATGACACTAACGCCCCACCGTGGGTCCGCCCGGTGGGCCTTTGCTGCCTGACTTGATTTCACTGTGGATAAGTTGTTAACTATTGACAAAGTGCGAATAAGCCCGACTGCGTCATAAGGTTCAACAAATACGTATCCCCAATGGGCGCTTAGTGAACATCACTAGTAGTTGGCGGACAACAGTGACTGCCAAGTGTCCAAAAGAATCTGTCCGAACGTCGTACAATGAACTGGTTACTTGGTTGCTGCTGAGCATCGCTCCGCCTACTGGAATGTCCCATGATTAGTTTGTAAAACGTAGGACTTTGTTCGACCGTTATATGTGTCCATCACTCCATATCTGAGTTAGCTATTTGGGTAGCAGTGTTAGATCCTCAAGCATGGGCCTGTTGACGTTCAGTGTCTGACACTAATCTACGTCGCGATCCCGGGTGCGACCGCTTGGCCAAACGATGGAGGGCAGTTCATCACACGAGAAGTTCATGGAGGTTACGAGAAAACGAACATAAATGGCTAATTGAAAGCGTGAACAAAACGGAGTAGCAAACTATGTCTGTTTAAAGTGGCCGGATGGAGACGCATAATAATTATATGAAAATAGGTAACTACCAAGGATTACAGATCGATGGCGGATGGCGCTCAGTCGTGGTGCCTTACATGTTCAATGCGACAAAAGAAGTGAGCGAAACATTCTGGAACGATTGAAATGATCGAGGTAACCAACTTTGCTGTATCTGCTTGCTGCTAACTGCGGCAAGGTTACATAGGTGATGCGATTGCCGGGCACAGTTACGAAGTTGTGTTACATCCTGCTTCCAACACTTTCAGTAAACTGACAAAATGGTATTCACTAATTTTACGGGCATTATAATTCTTATAGATTCGACTACGCTTAGTTTTATCGCGCGAACCTGAGCTTAACAACTGATGTGCCATGTTTCCACACCCGACCACTGAAACTGAGCTCGCCCGCGAAGACAACGGGCTCTTTTCAGTGAAACCCAACAAGCAGTCACTTGCTCAGAGCACAACTTCATATCAACAACGATGTACAATCCTACATTCATTCTTTCCTACTTCATCACGCATCTACTGACGAACGGTCGGCGTTGAGCTGAACTTTCACCACGGTCATAGCATAAGTAGACTGAGTGGACGGAGGCTACAGACTAGGGCTAAGGGCGTAGTGACGTTGAGCGGAAGACTGGAGTGACGGTGTTTCAGTCGTAACCTTCAAGATATTCTCGCGTTCTAATGCTTACACAAACAAAGAGCGGACGTACATTTCAATTTCATTGGAAAAGAGGACGGTAATTGATTCTAGTCTACACTATAAGCAACGACAATTATGAACTTCTAGGAAGACAGGCGAAGAAAAACGCACAAAACCCTCCAGAATGCAAAGGCTGAGTGACCAATTTCTTCTTTGGAAAGCACTCTCGTTCACTTCAAACAAAACACGATTAAATTCAGTGCACAATAACTGAGAAATCAGCTAGTATCCTTAGAAATACTACACTTTTCTTCTGTCGTAACGTTTGCATTCACTGCAGTATTACATATGATAACTCAGTCTCCTTATTCAAACAGCCATGGATTCATTTTCCGCCGACTAGAAACTTTTCCCCTCGTATACTTAATGCAAGTTCGTGTGCACGAACTAGTAAACCGTGTATATTCGCTTCGTCAGCTTGTTTGTTCTTAACCGCTTTATTTGCTGCGTATGTTTTCGAAAATTATTTCCCATAAGCTCCGACGCACTGCGTCTCGGAGGATCGGCCTCACGTTTAACGAATAACTTTGTCGGCGCTTGATACACCGCTAAGCCTGGTACATTTCCTGAAGTTTCTCTCTAACTCCTTCATGTCTTTACAGCAATAGATTGATAGGTCAGTTCAGTTCAGTTCATAGGACGTGGCAGCTAGCAGCTTGGTAGTCCAGTTTCTTGCGCAGGTAGGCGACAGCTTACCTCGCTTCAATTGAGGATCCCTTATCAAGCTTCGTCTGCCTGATACCCGTAACCATGCACTGATACACGCGATAAGCTTCTTGCTTTGGAATTAGCAGAGACATCCATGGAGTCCAGAAAGCGGAAGCATAACTGCACTGAATCCAGATGTTTAAAGCATCTATGGTTTCACAGAATGATCCTGTAGATTACGCAGCACTTCCAGTGCGCGGTCACAGAACCAGTTGCCACAAAATTCCAAGGGAAATGTTTTGTCATGCGTAACACAACATATAATAGCCCATCATGGTCGAATGCAGTAAACCTCTCCCCCACTCAGCGCTTCTTCCGGCAATTGTGTTATTCGACGGAATAGTGCTTCAAAACGAAAACGAGTTGGAAAAGGCTATTGAGGCGGGAAAAGAGATTTTCCAAATTTTTCATTAAATATTGAAATGCATATTACAAAACAAATTTACAGATATCATCGAGCATATTGCTGATGTAGAAATGAGAAAAATCGGCAATTATCCGTTTCACGGAACTCGCCTTGAAGATCGTTCAAAAGGCAAAACGGTCCTTTTGGCGCGAATCCTCGATTTTTAAATATTTTATGAAATTTTGAAATCGGAATTTCAGGCAAATTGCTTACAGTACATTACTTGTAAATAAGCGGCCTTAATGGAAAAAATGGAATACATCGAACAAGTCCCAAAAGTAACAGCCTCGTGATGAAAAGTTTTTCCACCGTTTTCGCAAAAACAACCCGTTATTGACGTTAGCTCACTTTT
>JTDE01006237.1:21972-39743 GCA_014338405.1 Paragonimus skrjabini miyazakii
CAGCGACTCCGTTATGGCAACCATCTGGGGCTTTGTGGTAGAACAAACTTCGCGAAGCTCTGTTACTTTATACACTAGGCTGAGCGCATTTGTGTACGTGCACCATTAAGATTTAATAATAAACGAATGAACGTTTTCTGGCGATTGTGTATGGAGGGGTTAATCGAAAAGGCAACTTTGACGGAGGTCGCCGACTCCACTGGAGCTGGCTGTAGTGGGTTTTTTGAGGTCTCCAAATCCTCAATGGGAACCACCAGGCAACTATCACGTGTGTGGTGATTGGCTTTCAATAAATCTCGTTCCTCTTCAGAACGATCGGGATGAAACGAAATCCAGCCAGGAATAAAACGGCGTCGATGGCAGAACCGTTTCAATATATGCGATGCCATCTCATGCGAGGTGACACTAATTTCGAGAAGTCGTGGTCGAGATTCGTCCGATTCCAGCTTGGACCGGAGGATTCGACGAACACGTTGAACCTGGACGTTGGTAAGTTCAAGGTCAGTTGACAGGAATCGCCACTGACTCTTTTCATGTTCTAGGTCGTCGCTGGTGGAATCAGGGACACCCCTAATAATAACATTACGAGATCGGTCAGTGGTTCCCGGTTCCTTCTGAGCGAGGTTACGCGTCTGGCGTTCAGCCCATGGTATATCAAGATATACCCGGGCCCCGGAATCAACGCACAGCTTATGTGCCGCCAGGAGAAGGTCTACAGTCAAATTAGATGACGAAAACACGACCCTTGCCAACCGAGGTTTGTCAGCATGTGGCAAATCTAATTTCCTCGCCAACCTCGTGATGGAATTTGGGGCACTTGGATTTATGCCCAGAGCTCACGACCATGCTCGTCTCTCTGCTTCAAGCAGCTGGCGGCATATTCCGGAAAGTTCTGAACAATTACATACTCCTCCCTAACAGATAAGCTCAACCGTTTGGGAGCGACTGTGTTGGTGCCCCTGGAGAACTTCGCCGAAATTACGTTGTTATTTGCGTGACTCACCCGAGCAGTAACATCGGGTTTCTTGGGTAATATCGAGCGAAGAACCTCGGAATTCGGTCGCTTTTGCTTACACGCTGTTGACGGGTTGTCAGCAGAAATGGGCATATGCATTTTTGAATTAACCGGGGTAACCTTCCTTGACGGCGCTCCAAAAGCAACTGACTCATAGGATGCTGTGCCTGTAACACTCGCACTACATAACTTACTGGCTACAGCCCGTGGCTCAGGGGATGTCACATCCACTAGCAAGGTGCTAGTTTGAGAATTAGGGGCCTGTCTTACGATTCTACAACAGAGGCAAACAAGATTGACACAGTCTAGCTGTGTTGTTGTCAACATTTTGTAAACCTCGTTTGACATGCCTAGACACGAGGTGTGAAACTGTGTCGCAGAGGAAACACTGCATGGCGTGGTCCACCGCGCGGACAATCTTTAAACAAGTTCCACAGCTGGATCTTTTTACCATCTCTGGGGCGACTAAGCGAATAAGAAAAAGTTAATTCGTAATTCTCGAGGTCTTTAGGTTACGGACACAGTCAAATATCAATAAAACAACGCGGAGAGAAATTCGAACTCACAGTATCCAAACTTCGCGCCTGTTGACGTTCTGGTGTTTGATTAGTGTGTTCCAGAGATTGACCAGACTTCGTTTTCTGTTGATGCGGGTGCGTTCAGTAGTGGCCTGAGGGCAGAGATAAAAGAAAGAGATGACAAATCTAGGTTGCCCTGAACAGCAAGAGTGGATCATTTTTCGATTATTACAAAGCAGGAAAAAGGTTGCTCCAACATTTGTCTAGATCTATTTTGAATACATCTACGCTGGGGGCCTCCACGATCTTTGCAGGCACTTTGTTCCTCGAGTTGACCACTCGGTTATCTTGCTTTCATGATCGTGAACCTATGATCACTTAAATCTCTGTCCCGACGTACCACGAACAAACATGCCAGGGGACTTGTGCCAATGTGCCGGGTAATTTTGCACAGTTCAATATGGTCACCTCTTGCCCACCGGTGTCCGAGCAAGAATAAGTTCAACGAGCTTAGTCGGTTTTCGTAGCTTAGGCACGTCATACTCCATAACATAAGTGTGGAGGGCTTTTGTACTTTTTTGAGGACAGCTGTTCTTTTTTAGATACGGTGACCAAGCCTGGGCATAATATTCCAAGTGGGGGCGAACTATGACCGAGTATATTGGAATGAACACTGCTGCACAGGGGTTGGCGATCGCAGATTTTAGTCGTTATAACACTTGCCGTGCTTTTATCAGTTGGAACAAACATGTTAGTGACCTGGATACCTAAGTCTCTCGTTTGCTGTATAGTTGCGAGTTCGACTGTCCGGCCATGTGCATCCCTTACATACCTGGGGGTCGGCTGGGGAGCATTAGCGAGGACATGACTTTTGGGAACATTCAGTGGTAAGTCCCACCTTGATGTCCATTCACAAATCTTCAGAACGTCCTCTTGGAGGGCGCCCAGGTCCGACGCATTTTCCACCAGCTTTGCATCATCTGCATACAGGTAACATGGACTGACCAGGCTGTCGGTCAAGTCACTTATGTATACCAGGAAGAGCAGAGTGACAAGGATTGACCCCTGAGGTACTCCACTCAACGGAGAACCCTTGTCTGACAGTACTTCTCTCACTCTTACTCCACACGACCCTCCAACTAGGAACGTCTATATCCACCTACAGATTCTGGGGGAAATTCCAGCCTCCTGTGGCTTTTAGCCCAAAAAGTTGACAGAGTTGAAGGTCTTCTGGAAATCTAGATAGTACACCTCGACCACTTCCTCTCTATCCCGCTTCTCCATGACAGCGTCTAAGAACTTCAACAGATTGGTGAGACAAGATCTACCTTCAAGAAATCCATGTTGAGGTGCTTTGAAGAATTTCTGCTCGCAGAGAAATCGACAGATCCTCTCACGTAATGCGGGTTCAATGATTTTGCTGACTACACTAGTCAGGCTTACTGGTCTGTAATTTCTGATCTCTGACCGGTTACCATCTTGGAAGACGAAAATTATAGTGGTTTGTTCCCAGTCCCTCACAACTACCCCTGTTTCTAACGTGAAGTTGAACAATTGGGCGAAAAGCGACGCCAACAATTTGACCAGAGGTTTTAGGATAGCCGAGTGAATACGGTCGGGTCCTGCGGGCTTTGCACTGTTTAGTTGGAATATTGTTCACTCAAATTCGTGGAATGCATTATCCTGATCCACCATGGCGACACCCACGGTGTTAGAGTGGGGCTCAGGTGCTCCATTGTCTGAACGATAGACACTTCGAAACTGTGACATGAATGCGTCCGCTATGCTCTTGTCAGTCGCTTTAATCTCCCCGTTATAGGAAAGTGTGGTCCAGATTTCTTTTCCTAGAGAGCACCTGGATTGCGCATAACCGTAAAACCTGTTGATGTTCTTCTTGATGTCACGCGCTAGGTTAAGTTCATATATGAGACGAGCATTGCTGGCTAAATTTACTGCTTTGTTTCGAGCTTTTTTGTACATCATGAAGTTGTTAAACTTTTTTTGCCGAATATATGCCTTCCAGGCTACATAGTTGCATTGGAAAACTCTCTTGACCCTGGGCCGAACCCATGGTTTCCGATCTCTTTCTCCGACTTGTTTCTGAGGATCGTTCCTATCTGTGAGAGCCCGGAGGTTGTCAACGTAGTTTGCCCACAAACTATCGACGTCCTCTACAGAAATTGTGGGGTTCCAGGTCATTCCATCAGCTTTCAATATCAGTTTGTTGCGATAGATTCGGCGAAAATGTTGCACTTTGTGCGCCTGTTTTACCAGTAGAGAACATTGGAACGAGAAACAAATCCTCATATGATCGCTCTTTCCGAGTGGTACCGCAGTCAACACGTTAGTGATGTCAGTGCTAGGGTGAGTTATGATTAAGTCTGGCGTTGAGGCTATCTGACCAAGACGGGATCTCGTGGCCCCTCTGACGTGCTGTTTTAGTGTGAAATTGTTGACGGGGTTAAGCAATCTGTGGTCAAAACCTATACCAATGACAGATCCCAGTCGCCAGTTGATTTTAGGGGCATTAAAATCCCCAAAACGAGCATGTGATAGCCTGTTTAGCAAACCGACTGGAATGACTTCAGCAATGCTTCATCTTTTTCTGGTTGAGCACCAGGACTCCGATACACCCTGGTGACTATCAATGAGGATTGACATGGAGAAAGCTGACGGCGGTTTGAATGGTCACGCACCAGCAGTTACAGTTCACGGGTGACTGCCTTATAGAACTTTCGATCAATAATGGATAACCGTCTTCAACGCATTCCCACGATCACCGCGATACCACTGAAAACCACGCAGCCAATCCCCCAAATCTATTTATTTTATGAGCCATGTTTCTGTGAGCAAGCAGCTACCTACGGAGTGAATTGCTGTTTGCAGCTCGTCTCTCTTAGTAAACAGGCTGCATACATTCGCCAGCATGCATTTTAGCTCCGGCGATCTGGCCTTCTGCCTACTCCGTAGATTGGTAACATCTAAGCCCTAGGAGGTTTCCTCCGAAGGATAGGTTCGTTTTTTGGATGCGAGGATATGAACTGTAAATCATTTCTTTCATCGGTGATTGGCTCTCCTAAACTGATGCATCATAGTCTTGTTCCTTTGGAGTTGTGATTTTCTTCCTTACCCTGGTTTCTGCCAAGATGGTCGGTTCTGATTTCTGGTGCAGCCGACCTCGTCACACATGGGTCAGATTTGTGGTGCATGGCTGTATCTCCTGCAACCTTCGTACCTGGCATTCCCTGAGCTATTGTGCCAGCTTTAGCTAGTACCAGATATCGAATGTTGCGGTCTCGAAAACTCACTAGGAGCGGTCTGCGGCGGTTCGCCTGTGTCGTAGGCACAGACCACTTATTGTGTCCATGCGCTCGGCGCCATTTCGTCGATGCGGGTAGCGCAGCGTTTCGCAGAACGCTTAGAATTAGTTGTCTTTCCGAGGATCTCCTATGTTTAGGATCCTGTATGACCGGTTCGGGGGCGTGGATAATTGTGTTCTTGTCCCTTTTTAAGGTGGCCTCATAGGAACTTTGAGATTGTCTGGCAGCACTAATATGCTTTTGCGACGTTACGCAGATGTGTCTCGTATTGCGCTATCCGTGTGAGCACCGCAACGACATTAGTCGGGCTTAGGTGCACGCGATCATTCGGAGGCGTCTTGCACTCTTCGTTTATTCGTCCAGTTGGCGTCAATATTATTGGTTTCCAAGGTCTAGGGGCCTTACTTATAGTTGCCTTTTGTGATTCCTGAGCAGTCTCATTGGCCTTTTGGAGTTTTGGGGAAACCAAGGTGTGGTTCTTATGGCGTATCGACGTCGACGTAAGTGGCGTAAAAGTTTAATACAATAGTTATAGTAAGCTTTTTTCAGATCTAGGAGGTTGCTGACTTGCAGATTATTCGTAACGTACCTCCTTTTCACTCCTGTAGAAAACAGCGTGGGTTCGGATATGCGTCTCCAGGCATGTTGTAGCAGTAACATCGGGTAAGCGATATATGGTGTACAAGTCGGCCAATTTCATGTAAAGTTTCAGTCTAGTTCATTTCGGATCACTGGACTTGAGACCAGTATCCCGTTGATGCTCAGTATATTTTGCCGGCGATTCCAGGAGATCCCACCACGCTGAGAAAAGTGGGGAAAAATACTTCCATTCTACTTTGTGCGGGTAACTTGAAATTTGGTTCAGATTTGGTTGTTGCCATTGTCTACTCGAATTTTTGCTCTGTTGGTGCCCTGGGCCTCAACAGATACTCACGATTGCCTTCACTTTTTATCGAGTAACGTGCCAGTTGATTACTGTTGCATATTTGCGTTTTATAATATCTGTTTTGTCCGCTTTGCTGGGTCGTAATTTCCTACTAATGAGAACTCACTGTTGCCTATAGTATATTGTTTTTTCCCTTCGACAGTTAATCGCGTTAGATTTAACAATCTTGGTACTAAGCAGTCACGCACTAAAGCAACGTGAACTTAATGCAGTTACGGGTGTAAAATATCTGCACAAAAACGTATGCAATGCAACCAGTCATAAGTGGTACCAGTTCAAATGAACTGGTCTCAATCAAGATCAGTGTGAGCAGGTAGCTTTTTTATCCTCTCGGTTTAACTGCACGAGCTGCAGGTTTGACGAAAATCAAGGCGCCGCTTTGCCCCTGGCTGGTCATGCGCTCATCGCGAGATGTGGACGGACGCAGGAAACATGTGACTGCAAACGTTGGGGCGTCGCGATTCCGTATCCTCTTTTATTACTTCCATAGGGTGTAGAAGTACCAACGGGCTCTATCGTGAATGGATTTGAAGCTACAGTCCTTGAAAACTTACCCGGCGCCTGCCTACCGTAATGTCGCTATCACCAAGAAGGTAATTGCCCCCAACTATGAATATAAGGGAGGTTGCGATAAAAATTGAACAAAAAGTTCTCAGAGAAAGGAGTGTTGCTTTTTGGGGCAGCTTCCAACAATATCTCCAACGGAGGTGGCTAAATCGGCCTTAACATCGTCTTTCTTGACGGACGTCACAAATCTCGTATTCGTGAGCAGGCTGCGGGCCAGGTGAACCAAAAATATCATTTGGCTATTGGCTAACCTTTTCATTCATACCCAGCCCAGAAACAGTGCTGCGGAAAACAGCCTCTGAAGTCCGCCAAAGCCGACTTAAAGAACATCTCCCTCGATCGCTCTGCAGAAGAGAGAGTGGGGCGCAAACAGTGGGCTTATTCCAAGCCACCAATAATTGCCGACCAGAAGCCAAAACTAGGGACTAAAGTTGTAGTTTCTGTCCCTGAGGTGTCCAATCAAGCTTGCATACCCGTGATGAAAAACAGAACGCCGTTCTGTAAACACACTCCATGCACTGACGCTCCAAACGCGGGCACAGATGTTGAAGGCACAGGAACTTGGCAGAAGCTATCTTCTGAGTTACCTGCCCCGAAATCTGCCAAACGACCATGCAGAAATTTATTTGTCCGAAGCATTCAAAACAAATGGAGTGTGTTAAGGTCGCCGTTGATGAATCAGTGGTTATTTCTCTGGTCCGCATCTGTCAGTGGTTCCACAACGCAGCGCACACTGCCCATTTTCAAGTGCCGCTCCCAGCAAGCGAAAGAATCAAATTTTCCGTGGATCAGAGCTTTCAAACATCCTCCCAAAAAGCGAAATTTAACATTGGCAAAGAGATTGCAATTTGCGACACCACGAACGTTGGTCAAGCGTCCTACAGAGCAGTAGACGTCTGCACAAGCGCTGATCTCGCGCCCGCGGCCGCAAAGGAGAGCCGTCGGAATGACTCGGCAGAACAGACTCAGTCCAATCCCACAACCCTGCTCAATTCTAGGCTTTATTTCTCGTACTCTTTCTCGCACTCTCCATTCTTTTCTTCAACAAAATCAAACGAGTGAAGAGCCCCTAAGTGCATTCATATCAACTGTCGGAGTCAGTTCAGTTCAAAACCGGAAATCAGACGGTTAGTTCTTGACGACCAACCACATACGTTTGCTCTCATGGAGACTTGGCGTACAGGTGACTTCAGTGACAGTAAAATTTGTCCCCGGGCGCTCAGTTTGCCAAGCTGACTGCGTCCAAAGAATGACTGAAGGATGCGTGATTCTCCATCAACGGTATCTCCCGTCACCTTCGGCTACTGGTGAATTTCAGGCCACCGATAACTTTGACGCTCTTCGGCTTCGAATAACATTGCGTGGCCCAAACTCATTCCTATTTGGGGTTATTTATCGTTCTCCTTCATCCGATGTCTCCGGTTATGACGCTTCTCACGTAAACCTATAAAAATTCCTAGAACTGCAACGCTTTACTTGACTATATGCTACGGACGACTTTACTGCGTCCAAGATCAAATGGGCATCAGTTCCTCACCGGGATTGTGAACGCGGATTCTCGACCTCCTTACCGATGCTGATACGATGGAGAGCGTAGACGAGATAAGTCAACTCCTCGACGCGGCATTGTTCTGGTCAGATTCCTTCTTTGTTTGATATCCTGCTGCTTGTATTAGTCACTAACAATGAGAGCTGCTTGGTAGACAAAGCGATCACCAAGCCACCACTTGGACACAGTGATCACTCTCTGCTCATCTTCGATCTTAACTGTTACTGGTTAAAACAACCAACAACAAAACTTCGTAGTTCGAAAGTTTAACTAGGCTGATTTTAACGGCATGAGAAGCTATCAATGATCACGTATTCCTGTTTGTGATTCCGTGGGACAGAACTACGGTGCGTTTCAGGGCGCACTTCAGAAAGCGGAGATTTATTGCGCCATGCAAACTGTGCACTTTCTGTTATCGCTCACACATTCCGTACAGAGTACGTCGTCTCCTCGATGACCGCACCCATTCATTCGCGAAGCGTAAGTTTATGCGAAACTCGGAGGACCCACGTGCGTTCCACATTGTTCGAACTAGGTGTAGACAGAAAATCAGCGAACACAGTCAACTGGTACAAGAAAAGATGCTTCCAAGAGCCCGCGAGAACCACATCTTCTCATTTAAGCATATACGATGACTAAGAAGGAATAGACCATTGGCTCTTTCTTGGCGATTGTCCTACTGGGAGACATCCTCTGATTCACTGGTTGTGCCCGAATTGCTAAGGGTATTTTGCTTTTGAGCCTTCTCTTACCTGGTGGACGCGTTCAACCCACGAATGTCATGGACAAGTTCAACAGACGCTCGGTTAAAGGCTTCAGACTGAGCACACTTGTAAAACGTCGTTGGGTTTTGTTGAGTTTGCTCGGGCAAGTTCTGTTCCTATGCTAATTGGCACTCCCACTGACCCCGACTGGCTCTACGTTGCGCTCATCTATACTCCAGATAAGGCCCGCGTCCACCAATGCTTTTGAATCCTTTCCAAGCCTTGCGCTTAGTGGTTTGAACTTTGTTAGCTGTACGCGCCCACCACAGTGGTTTTCTCGCGGCATATAACCCTCCAAAGTGGGGCAAACTTGATGTCCAATTCCCGTAAACTGGTTCTTGGTTTGGCCCAAATTATTTCGATATCGCTATTTTCCTGAAGTTCTGGCCATGCTTGTAACTTCGTTTAACCGATAACCTTGTCAGTGTTAAATACCCAGTGGGCCTGACGCCACTTGTCTGGGGGTTTACCATATGCTAACCCAAACCTCACCATAATGACCCCATGATCGCCTCGGCCAACAGGAGGTCCGCCTTTGAGGCTGAATACTTCACTTGGGTTTTCAGCCATTATCAGATTCGCCACAGCTGCCATCTGGCCGGGCCCATATCGTTTATTGACTTACGCGCTGAACCAAGGCTTTAGGAATTGGTCCGCCAAACGACCCTTTCGGTGCATGTTCCTCTATCCGGTTCACTCCCGGTGCAATTAATTCACCAAGGAAGAGGAGTTTTAGGCTCGGCATGCTTGCTTATTCATTGCTGCCGACAACAGCTTACCTCCAGATTGTATTGCCCATGGGTTCTTACGGACGCACACCACCAACACTGCTGTGTTCAAGAGTTTCTCACGAAGCAAACAACCACTTGCACGTTATGTGCCGTAAGTGTATGGGAACTATACGCTGTTTATATAGTGAGTAAAAACAAAAGAAATGGAATAATAGACATGAACGAGTCAAAACGGCTGCTAGTGTTCGGGGTTCATGCAGTCCTTATACTACTTAGACCAGTAAACAACAAACAGAAACATCATATAATGGGTAACTTTCATGGAAGAAGACACGGTTTTCCTTAAAAGTTAAGTAAGCCAGTGAATCACAAAACGGTAGGGAAAGACAGAACAACGGAAGACTTCCTAGCCTTAAGTATACGTATCACTGGCATACATAATGTGGACCACATATGTTGCTGACAACGTCTCCTGCACTTTGTAGGGATGGCCGTCAATAGAAGGTACATGAAGGCGTGATACCCACCCAATATTTGTTTCAGCTCCTCCTTGGATGCCGCTGTAACCAACGACTCAAGAAAGGATTTTTCAAAATCTAAAAGTCGTGCAGAACAGACAAAATCTTGTTAAGCCTGTTATACTGTCTCTTCAACGTCATGGATTGGCACCCCATAGTAAGTTTAGCAAACTTGTGCGGAGGTGGTAAGGAATATGTAGACTTTTGGAAAGTGTCGTGTCCTCACGGAGACCTCGAAATTCCAGGATAGGCAAGTTGCGTTCCTGTAGCCTCCAGTCGCGCGCTGAAGTTATCAGTGCCAGAAATATTTTGGTAAGTCTTCCTTGAACGTTTACAATTAGCCTAATGTCTTGATTAGGAAACTTGAACAAACCTGCACGCTGTGTCCAAGGTGAAAGCCAGTGAAAAACATGATTTACGCTACCTGACTTACGTTCTACTAAACGCACATCTGGGTTGGTTTTACGTCCTGGTAGTGCGGTGTTTTGAGAGGCGTCTTATTGAATGAGGTACCTGTACCACGTTGCTGGGAGGCCAACTGCAATGGAACTTCTATCGTGTGGTAATTCGTTTTGGAACTTCGGCTGGCATGAAGGACGGCACATTGGTTAATATTGAAAGGCAAGTGGGTTCCTGCCGCTCAAGGTATAGATTTTCCGTCATCCAAGTGTACGTCTCCATCCCCTGATGCCCGCACTGGAGTTCGGGGCCAATCGGAAGGATTAGTGTATCATCAGATTGATGACGGAAGTTGTGAGTTGAAGCTCTTGAAGTTTCCATTTTTATAGTCACGGGGACTCGAAGTAGCATTGATGAGTAAGACATGAAAAACGGACGAAGTGTTCGGATTGTTGTGGCATGTGAGTATCAAGAAGAGTCCAGAAATAAAATTGTAGCCATCTAAAATCACAATTTCAGTAGGAACATTCCATATCTCATAAACTCACAGTGAGAAGCGGCCATGACGACACCCTTACCGGCCATGTTGGGCCTCTACTTGGACGGAGCAGCCGCCCAGTGAACTTATACCAGCCACGCTGAACGCCGGATTACATAGACAGTTAGCGGAGATGAGGATCGAGAAGGCAAATTTAAAATCACCTTCAAGCCGACAGAACTATAAAAGGTACATATTCAAAATTGAGTATCATTTCATAAGCTGTAGCTTGAAGATTCCTGGATAACCCCGGTGGCCTGTCGTTCCACTCTCCCCAAGACCATTTTGTCCTCTTGGGAAAACTATGGTCAGATCATTGGTTTTATTCCTGCGGTGAGTAAGGGTGAAACCAATGTAAGGTAGTCTGACGAAGTGGGGTCCAAACCAAACGGAATGCCTCTTAAGCAGCGCTAAAGCGTTACTAATTTTTGCACCTTAGGTGGGCTCCAAAGAGTATCTGAGACCAACATACAATGACCCTTATTCAGCTGGGACTTCCAGGAGATGTGTGCCGTCAAAATATTTGATGTCATTAGTCCAGTAACATTAAAATCAAATTTATATTTAAGGGACTAATCTTAAAGAGTGAGGCTATCGTTCTGCAAGATGCTTGAATCATCAAAGGTGTTTGTGACACGCCGAAGTTTAAAATATGCGAGGATTGTCATGGGGACCAAGATCAGTGTAGCGGGGTTATTATTAAAGGTGAAGAATGGAAGTGGACGGGCAATTAAGTCGTTGTGAACACTGTTGTAACAGGTTTAACAGCCAGAGTGCTTGACGTTCATGTGCACTGACGCCGATCATTGAGGTAGGACACTAGTCATGAATAATTATTGCCTTGCACCAACGTAACGGAGCAGTTCACCAAGAAGAACAGCGCAGTCTACGTGCTCTAAAGCTCCCCCAAATCCTAGATACACAATACATTTACCCCGATAACTTGTTGAGCTGCATTTGTCCACTCATTTGTGATCAATAGAGGCAAAATCGTCTCTTGCCAAACCGCTGCCGTGCGTTGCAGAAGACAACAGTATAAAAGAGATTATGAAGCGGGTAGTACACAAATGCTGCTGGCACTTTAGAGGCAGTTGGGAATAATATAAGCATGTGATGCCAGAAAAATTTCGTTTTTCTGCAGTGAAGATTGGAAAGACGTTCGCCAAAAATTCAGCCCATGAGTACTGCTTCTTTG
This sequence comes from Paragonimus skrjabini miyazakii, assembly GCA_014338405.1. Classification (NCBI taxonomy): domain Eukaryota; kingdom Metazoa; phylum Platyhelminthes; class Trematoda; order Plagiorchiida; family Troglotrematidae; genus Paragonimus; species Paragonimus skrjabini miyazakii. Next base: position 34,033 of record JTDE01006237.1, read on the forward strand.
GAAAGCAGCTGAGTGTACACTGTGTTAGAAAACTCGGCATTCTGCTCAGCTACCCCGCAAGAGGCTTTTGGTGGAGTGCTACAAGACTCATGGAGACAGTCTCTTGGATGTCGGAGATTGTTCAGAATGGCGAGTTAAGGAGCGCCTACCTTTATCGTAGAAAAATTTCATAGAAAAATATGAATGGAACGGTGTGAGCGTTAATACTGTTGTTAAATTCCGCAGGAATATCTGCAGATTCAGCATCACTGACTGAGGGACCTGCCCAGTCAGAGTTGTGGAACCTTGGGCTTTATATTACGAACTTTTGGAGCAAATTGAACTAGGTTCTTCCAGCCGGGAACGAAGCGTTTAGTAGGCCGCTGCTGTTAATGAACTCGATCTTCGCACAGCCGTTAGTGAGCAAGATGCATTTATTTTGGTCTCTTGTCATTTGCTCAATCCCCATGTTATTCCAGTCACTGAGATTTGGTGCTCTTCAAAAACTCCAGATATGTAACTAAACGCCATAGGTTATCATGCTCCGTAAGAATCGTTACATTGGGCAAAGGGATGAAGACATTAGGTATATGAAAGAGCCATTTTCTACAACCATACTAAACGTCATATCTCCACAAAATCCGAGGCTTGTCATGGTTACTGGTCTGGTTTGGTTCTTGAGTTACCACTAGGATGAATCTACAGGCCAGCTGATGTTAACATTAATAAGTTGGTTTATCCTATTGAGGTAACAGATCATGTGCTGTAACGTGCAATCAGAAAAGTAGGCAGAGATTGTACCTAACGATATATTATTACAGAGCCCCATTTAAGTACGATTGCGCCACTTGCTAGTCTGACTGTCCGTTGGCCGAGAATTTTCCTGCACAAAGTTGACGTAACGATCTGAAACGTGAACCGTTCCAAGTTCAACCCGTGCGCATCTACTGGATTCGATCGTGCATCACGATATAAAACATGTCATGTGGACACAAACTGGCAAGTTTTAAATTTAACAAACCCAGTACATGCTGAACGTTATCCCCAACCCTCCGAAAAGCGGGTTGAATTTTTTCCGCGCATTTAGATAGACGAATGGAGAAAACACATCTTGACATCCAGCAAAGAAAACACACATTGGATCTCATATTAGCTGAGATATAAGTTTTGCAATAATTTTCAGAGAGTGACTGCGTTGTTGCCAAGCGTCTGTTTGATTTTAACACAATTGCCAAACCGATTATTGTACCCTAACCTCCGATTAACTCCACTGACTGAACTACCTCCTCTCCCCGTTTATGCAACTGGCGTGATGCAGAATTTCGAAGAAGGATCCTTGCGCCTGAGTTACCACAATCAAAGACAAAACGGTTGTCGATGACTCAATTGGGGTATGCGAATCCTTGGCTCACGTTTTGCTGCTTTGTTTAGCGTGCGGAAAAACACGCCACCTGCAGAAACTCCAACAAAAACAAAGCGAAGCCCTGGGGAACGTACTTATTGCTTCCAGCTGTATCTTCTCACGATTAGCTGCCATCAAGTTCTCTATTCGATCGCGACCCAATGATATCTCATCGTTGGCCTCCAACCAAGGAGGTGAGAATACACCCATCCTTCTACCTGACTGGCTCGACAACTAGTCTGACCCAGTACATTCCCCGCAGTAGAAAAAGCAACCATTATGCCCCGCTACGAAGCTGGCCAAAGGCAAGAGGTTGATAAATATGGCTCCATCAGCTACACGCCAATCTACCGGAGAATGTTTGGAAGAATGATATATTAGCTGAGCCCCACAAACTTCGTTCATGTGCAGTCCCCATTACTATAGCCTTTGGATCCTGGTTCACCAGTTCTTACCTTGATCTTGTGATGTACAGTGAACACATGCTGATTTTCAACGTAACTAAAACAAAGGTCAATTTTGCGGGGCTGTTGTCTATGTTTATGTTCCGCTGTAGGTCTCTGGGTATGATAGTGCAGTGTCTTCTGTTATTCCTGTGTCATTCCAGTGTACAACTCGTTTAACTAATTGGGTCGGTTTTCGGTGTGGGTTGTTTGTGTTCCTTCATCTTCAACTCACATCGGGTAAAGTGCCTTCGAATGGAATGGAAACTTTAAACTCCTTGAATTCAACCTTCCGAAAATGAACTCTCCAGCCTATCCGTAGTGGGGCATGTGTACGTTACCTGCGCGCGATTTTTTAATTTTGTAAAAACACTGAACATACATCAGGCTTCACGCGTTGGTGAGACGATCAAAATCCCTCACGTTCAAACTGTATGCTCACCACTGAGAACCGAATTGTCGACGATCTCGAAGTAATTGTGCCACTAGGCTCATGCGACCCTGTAGTGTTTTTGTTTGTCTTGTATGTAGCATCAGTCTTATCACTGTAGTTACCGAGAGACATGGGGAATCCTACGGAGGTTTACACTGGGTTGCTGCGTCCTTATATGATATAAAAAATACGCAACCATTGGGTTGATGAACAATGTGCAAAAGCCACTACCGCCTCCTCCATATTTCCCAAATATCTACCCCATTGGCGGGTGCGAGGCGCAGCAAGTCAGAAAATTTGTCACGTTTTCTTACCTTAAATTTTCCCACGAAGAAACAGAAAGAATTAACAGGCTTTCCGCTGAATAGGGGAAAACCGACAAGGGCATGTACACATTCGTCATCGATGTACTCGTTTAGTGGTTGGATGCGTGAGTGTTGCTTACAGCCACTTCAGGTAAAAGAAGGGAAGGTCAGTAGTTAGGTGAGGAAGGCTGTGCCTGTTTCACTAGCAGGTGACTTTGGGAAACTACCCCCCACACTCGCAGCAACTTTCGGTGTCTCAGATCTGTGACTTTCCAGGCCGACAATTCGGCACATGGACGGAATCATTTATGATTATGGAAGGTACGTTTAGCATTAACCGTAGGTTTTGCTGGAGAAAGTGAATGTACGTTTCACCGAGATTGATGGACATAAATGGGCAACGTAACAACGCTTTCGGTTGTAATTTGCCGATCTGGAAAGCTTGTGGAACAATCAGGATCAACAGTCAGATCAATAAAATTACTAACCGTCTTGATGGAGTACTGCTTTATCTGAGAGATGTCGAACTCCGTTCAGGAATGTGGCCTTGTCACCAAATATTTTTATGGAGTTCGAATGAGTGGTAATATGGGGATCGGTGTTATATACACCTGTGACTGTTTCATGAATACAGCTGATGAAAATGCAGTCGTCAAAGTCACAAGAGCGATTAATACCGCGTAATCAACTAAATGACATCGCGGCCCACACGAACGTTCAGGGGCAGGCGATTCCAGAACCCCGCCCGTCAAGTAAACCCCATTTTTGCCACATTCCAAGCGGAATTATGTCACACTTGATCTCAATGGCACATGAGAATGCCTCGAAAATAACATTCATTTCAACGGAAATATAGAACAAAATAGACCGACCGGCCGTAAAGTCAATCACGCATTATGCCAGCAAAATCTCAGATAATCTTATGCTTATCTGGCTAAATGTCATGTTAGGTCATCCTCAGCGACACTCAATTCAAAGGCTGCTGCTGTCTCAAAGATCAGCCACGTACACAAATCTGATAGGATTGTGCTGGAAAATCTCCAAGGATAATTTACCAAAGGCTTGTTAGGATATTCATCCTCACTCACCTATAGTGAACGTTGTCAAACATTTGGTATTACTCCACTTTGGTTGCGAAGGATAAAGTTGAATCCTACACTCCCGTATAAACTGATACACTCGGACGTCATCACTACAGCATTCACCGTTCATTTCAAACAGAGCTCTTCATAAGATCTAAGAAATAAAGGTTCCACTTTGCCAACCCTGTTAGCTCGCAAAAAAGTCGAGCCAACTTCTTTAATGTAAAATATTCCTATATTTGGAATATACTTCCGAATGAAATCAGAACCAATACCAACATTCAACGTTTCCAAAAGGACCTGGACAGCTTCCTTACATCATCAAACATAATGTCTACATTCAAACTTGGTGTATCTTCTGATGATCTTCTTGAATGGGGTCCGGAGAACATTTAGCCGTCAGCAGTATATAACCTATGTACCCATCCTTACTATCAAGCTCCCATCTGAAACAGCCTGCCTGAAACTGTCTACTGCGTATCTGCCGTTTACTCACGCCCCATCTAACATTTGATTCATTGCGCATCTACGAAACCACATTACTTTATCCATGTACGTCAGTGTACACGCATTGCTTAGGATGTTGGACAATATAAAATTGAAGTTTATAGTAAATTTATTAGAGCAAACTTACATAGTTGTACTTAAAACAAAAAGAAAAAGAAAAAAACTGGACTATATCTCACATACACACTTCTCCCATATATTACATGTATGTCCATTCGCAGTAACCTGTTCGCCATGGTGAACAATCAGGCTATAGTTAATGGCAGCTGGTATTGACGGTTTACTTGGCTGGCATACAAAAACTCCACAGAAAACTGTAGAAAAAAACACCCTTGTTTACCTTAAGTAATCCCATTATAATCCCAATTCACATCTTAGGCTGTCTTCCCTGCCTCAAACCCTCCTCATTAACCATTAGTAGCTATTGTGATATGAAATAAAGATTATACTTGAAAAACATTGACCCCATAAAACAAACTGACGTAAAAGCGTCATAATAAACTCAATGAAATTTCAGTTCATATCGTGCGCTACTCCCCAGCCTCAAAACCTTCCTCGTTGACCAATAGTAAACCCTGTGTGATGTGGAATATAGATTCTAGCTTAAACATAAACCCTATAAAAAAATCTGACGTCAAAACTTCATACGGAATTTTGATTATCGAATGATACTCATTCTGGAAGTAGCTGCTGGTTACCCAATTATTGCGGAATACTGTAACAAATGTTTGCCAATGTTAGATACTTTATTGTAGGAACAAAGGTATTAATATCGCATGAAATTTTTGTCAAGAAAATATGACATTACTTTATTCTTCATATTTAATGTGATCACCCCATATGTTATCGTTTAACACACGAGATTGCGTTCTTTTCCTTACTCCCACAGGCATCCTTTATTCAAGGAAAAATTTCGCGATGAATGGTCGTTCAAAACCCCATATTGATCGGGCGATTCGCGAGATTTTCAACTTTTTTGAGGTTTTCGAGCAATCGACGAAGTTCTGCGCCGGAGTGTGCCCAATTCTTCGCCGGGTTTTGAAATATACCGCTTTTCCTCGGCCAAACTGAATTATTTCAACAATTTTCCTACTGAAGTCACGTCCATTAACGGCGAAATCCTCCAAAGATTCCATTGCACGTATTTCCGGGCGTGATCTTGAAACATTGAAAACGTCATCTTTTACCTAATCTTGTAAAAGACAAATTAATGCATCTCATTCTTTGGATTGAATCTATGGAACAGGCGGACCATCTTCTTTCCTGATGCGCACATCAAACATTGTAACTTATGACCCTTTTCCCTCTGATTACGTTTCTTTTTGTCGACAGATTTCAAATTTGTCTAATTACGTGTCCATCTGTTGCGCTGTACCGCAGGTAATTATCTGTCATGATCGCACACATCCGAGCGTGTTTCTCACAAATGCGTTGAGAGATATATATCATTGTTATATACTTGCTGGGATTTGTTAGAATAAACGAGTCAAACCTGTGGAGACGCCTGGCAGCCGCGGGAGTGACAATTGTTGGAACTGGTCCAACAGATTAATACCCAGC
>JTDE01006239.1:0-10714 GCA_014338405.1 Paragonimus skrjabini miyazakii
CAGGGTGGTTAACTTCCTTATTTTCCAAACATACTCAAATCACTAAAAATATCTCGCCTAAGTATTTCAGCAAAAGCTATACTGTAAAAGTCGTACATCATAATAAGAGGTTACATCTTGGGCAGCCAAATCAAGACTTATTCGAGGAGATGCATTCGCTGATTTATCAATTCGACTGACCGACACCACATCAGTGCGCATGTGATAATAAAACAGCTATTCGAAGTTTCGGAGGTTCGTAAGATTGTACATAAGGGAGATGGATAAAACATCGATGTATTTGTGTCGCGTTCTTCACCTGGAAATAAAACTCGGACTGATCGTAAATCGGACAAACAGTTAACAGTGACGATAGTTGACTGAGGAAGACATCGCAGATAGGTAACATACAATTCTTTTAAAGAAGTTCATTTATGCAACATACAAACACACCGGCAGACAGAAGTAGAGGAGAAGCTGTCTAGCATCGAGACACACGTATTTATTATCTGTTCAGTTGTGATGGTGAAATGGCTGGCCTTCATCTATGTGCTTATCTAGCAGAGTTTGACCGACCTAGTTTATTCACCGTGGTCACAGAATCAAGCAGTATGTCTCTAGGTGAGCAGCCACTTGGAACAAACGTTGGAATACACTACCAACATGAAATTTGAGATTAAAATAATAACCTCATACTAATTCCTTGTTACCGGATGAAGTTCTGATGTTGGGTGGCCAGGCGTGTATAAACATTTCTACGCCCAATATTTTATAGGTAGATCTGAAACACTTGGTTTCCTTTGAAAATGTACCAAAGCATAAAAGATTTGCATTGTCATAGGTTATCTTTTAGTTTTCTCTCATTAGTTGCAAACGTAAAACATTCATATCACGTACAGCAGGCGAAGAAAGACTGGAAATCGGCACACATTCACGTCGAGTAGTACATCAGCAACACAAAGGTAACGCGATGGGTTTCACCAATCACTTCCTCACACGCAACGCCGGCTGGTGAAATCTGACCAACATGGCCGCAATAAAGACCAGTTGCATCTTGTTGTGATTGCGTATCACTATTTTGAATGAACTAATTGTGTCAGCTTGCTTATCTTTTCTCATGCATTATTTCGCAATCAAAGACCTCACGCAACGGATTTATTGCGTGAAGATTGTAGTGTCACTGATTGTTTTGGCTATTTCGAGACGTGTTCCGCTAATCACTCGGATAGGTCTCGATTGGTTCTTCCGCTCTTAACGTCAGTGCAATTTTAGTTGAACTGACAAACCAAGTGAGAGATAGAATAGGTATACAAGTTACCTTGGAAATTATGTAGAACCGGTCCGTTGGTAATTTGTGCTGTGTACGACTGTCCACCCGCGTACGTACTGGTTAGGGTAAACTCACTTTGTGCTTGACGTCGTTTGTCAGATGATCCTATCTGTATTGCAGGTATGGAAATATTTATTTCTCTTGAATTAACCGATGGCACTTGTTCATTAGGTTATGAGTTTTCATTAAATTTTCAAGATATCCATCGATTAATGTTTGTCATAGCACCTTCTGTTCTCTCCGCAACCCGACAAAAACATAAGTTTGCCTTGCTTCTTGAAAAGCGTCCAGATTAAATCACTCACGTCTATTATCGGGAAAAAACTGGAGAAGAGGATATATCGTCCACCCCATTTAGCTTTACGATGGACAGAGCGTTGTATACTCTAATTATCATGCACAGTGATAAGTACATCTAAAATAAATTGAATCGCCGTTTTGTTCAGATTCATGATACAAGAATATATTTCATCAATGCAGTAAGAAGACATATGTTGCGATATGTTAACATTTCGTTTACTCTCATCAGTCGCAAACGTAAAACATTCGAGTTATATATGACACAAATAGAGATAGATAGGGTATGAACACGTATATAATCACACCACGTATTATGTCATCACCACCACGGCAACCCTATAGGTTGCTTCAACCACTTTTGTGCACACAGCGCGGGCTGGTGAGTTCTGATCAACATGGCTTCACTAGAGGCCAGTAGCCTGGGTTCTGTTGACGTAACAATATTTTGAATGATTTAAGTAGGTCAATCTGATGACCTGTTATCATGAGGTGTCTAGCAATCGATAATATATAAAGGCCTCAGATAGGAAACTCTCTAGATCCGGGTCCTGTTGCACCCGGACTCCGCTTTGCGGTTGACTGCTCCTTGGAAGGTTCTTGTACGTCCACCAAATTTTGGTTGGCCACTCTTCGAGCTTCTGCCAATTCACATATGCTCAACCGTCGGATTCCCCATAAACCAATTTCTGGATCGACTGGCAGGCGTGGTACGTGCTCGTTCATTAGCTCGAACGGCGATTTCTTCGTTGTTCCTCGTGGAGAACAGCGGTGGACCAACAGAATCAGTGGTAGTGTTTCCAGCAAGCTCCCTCCTTTCGCCACCAACCATTCCTTGATTGTGCGATTGTTTCGTTCCGTCAGTCCATTCGATTGATGATGGTACGGCGTTGTGCTAATTTTCTTGGTATTCAAACGCTCCAAGCAGTTCCGAAACTCTTCACTTTCGAAGCAGGGATCTTGATCAGTCAATATGTTTCGCGGTATTCCATGATCTGCCACGATGTGTCCCATTACCATTCTGCACACAATGTTTGCACGCTGATAGGATATAGCGACTTCTCCGATCCATCTTGTGAAATGTTCAGCCTTGATTATGATGTGCTGATTTCTCGAAGTGGTTACTGGAAAGAGACCCATCACTTTCAGCGACCATTATTCCCCAATCTCACTGACCGGAATTAGTTGTGTGGAATGCTGACTGGAGTAGTTGGAGCTCTTCAGTAGCTGACATTGCTGGCACGCCAGCACATAATTGTTAACGTCCCTCTTCATTCCCGGCCACTGTGCCCTTTGCCTCAGCATTTCATAAGATTGATGACCTCCCGTATGAGCTTCAAGTTGTCCAAGCTGAGGTTTGCGTTCTCTCACTAATGGAACCACTCCATACTTCGTTACGAGTTTACCATGCTTCAAATCAATCACGACCTTAGCGCGGTCAAGAAAATGCGCTCCCAGTATAGTCTGACGTGCGTCGGGGGAAATGACGAACGGTTACTTGACTACGAGACCATCGATTCCGACATCATACACCACCACGCCCGTAACTCTGAGTATAAACCCACTGACTGTTCGAACGATCAACGCATAAGACTGAACAGTTTCTTTTGGCCTCGGCCCACTCAATTAAATCGTCGCCCCAGTGTCAATCAAACGGCACTCCTAGCTACCACTGATTTCTAACCTAGCCTGAACTACCGTCTTACTAACCGCCCCTATTATCGGATCATTATTCTCAGACAAAAAAAGCAATAACTGAAACGTTTACTTACATAAGACATTTTCTCGCCGCGCGGACAAAATCTTCGCCAGTGTCCACGTCTTCCGCATATGTAACGGACGCCGCCACGGTTCTCCTCCCTCTCCATCTTCAAAGCCGCCATTTCTTGAGTCATCTTTCCAATGCGGTTCGCAGGTCATTCACTCCAGTTGATTCACTTATCTTCAACTCGCTGACTGTCGGGGAGGTTTCTGCCAGTAATTGTTGAGCCGCATCAGCTAGCTGTTCCAACGTCATCGGATGTGCAATGAGAGCCACTCTGAGCTGATCCCGTACTGCTGGAGGCATTCCCTCCCAAAACTGATCTGTCAGCATACGCTGTTCCGAGTCCTGGTCCAAATGTGGTAGAGCTCTTAACAATGCTGCCCACAGCGAGATGGCATACACAAGAGCGTCGCCTTTTGGTCCAAGCCAGGAGCTCTTGAACTGCCGCATTGCCTCCTGGAGGTCAGCTGGGCCGCCGAACTCGGCGATTAGCGCCTCCTTCGCGCGGCCCCCTCGCGCCGCATCCAGAACCGCCTTCGCTTTGCCCTTCAGTAGCACCTGCAGGGCCGCCAGCCTTGCTCGGTCGGTCTTGACTCCGACCATCTCCGCCGCTACCTCGAAGCCCTCCAGGAAACCCCGGACGTCCCCATAATCGAATGGCTGGGGCCACGGGATCTTCACCCTCCAAGTCCGGTCATGGCACCAATTGTTGTCTGTTCGAGAAAGCAATACATGAGTTAAACGATTAAACGGGACCGGAAACAAAAACACTCATTTGCATACGTTACTCAACCCAGACTGTCTCGGTTGCAACAGACACCAGACGTAGCAAGGACCATTTTGGGTGATGCTGCACTCCGATATTTCTTCCTATATTATTCCTGCGGCTACTTCGATGTCAAAATAAATGCTCTGATCCTACTACTGAATAGTAGTCGTGTGAGTAGTATATTACGATCGCTCATCCTCATTACACAAGGGAAATATAAATGAAAAGTTTAATTGTTCTTTCAAAAAATCAATGACAGAGGTGCTACGTCCTTGTGCACTTCTGATGAATTCTTCATTCGCAGTGATTCTCTGTCAACTGACTTCGTACATCTACACCGATTACCAGAGATGGACATGCGACAACAGTATCTGAAGTTGCTTTACTATTTGCTTCATCAGGTGTGCTATATTCAGTCGTTCTATTCAGATAAAACAATCGTTAGTCTTCCAAAATTATACTCATTTTCGTCATGTTTGCGTCTTTGATCACGATGATAATACAGGTACTTTAATCCAGCTTTAGATACACAAAGTACGGCATTTCTCTCAACCTTTTAAGGTTTCGGTAGTTGTCATGTTTGAGACAGCAGTGTTGGAGACTAAGTGCTGGTAAACCAGCCTTTCTCATGAAAAGATGTGGGTGACCTATTCTTTAGCTGATTATAACTGTATTCAACTTGAGTTTGACACGAACAACATGTCTCTTGAGTTGTTTAGTTTTTCGGAAGTTAAACGGACGCTTCAGAAAGGATTTGTTTCACGGTTCTTTGTAGGTAACTGTCTTATATATTGCTTCTTTACTTCAGTTAGGAAATTTGGTAACAAACTTATTTTCTGTGACCCTGATGTTGATAAGTTTCATCGTTTTTTGAACCCCTCTTTTTGCTTCTACCCAGGTAATGACGACGGATGCGTATGACTTTGTATCTAAAGGTATTGTAGTTTAAGAGTTTATCTACGGACGACTAATTACGGGGATATAAGCCGTTTTCTGACGAGATGGTTCCTTTTAATCTAGTTATATTTGCAACATTTTTGTCTCATCCTTCCAAAACAGAAATGATCCTTCGTTAGAGTTTCCTAGAGGAATGACCAATAGAACAAATATAAGGTTCCCTAGATGAACGCTAGCAGAATACAGCCAGTAACTGTAAACCACTTTATCATCAGATTCTTCAGGTTTATTTTGAGTCTAAGTGCGGTCGGATATTCTTTGAGCCATCAGATGTATCACCAAAGGTTCACAACAATTGAATACTTTCGTCAGGGTAAAGCGATTGACTTTATTGGGCATTTTAAAGCAGACCAGATAGATATTCTCAATGAACGGTTTTTCGCTGGCAGAATGGGGTCAACATTCGCAGAACATTAGCATATGTTAGAAACGTGAATATTTCTTGGGGACCACATGTTGTTTCTGTGACGAGTCAGAGTTCAGATACCATTGTTCTGAGAGATCTTTTTTCTTGAGGACGTCGAAGGTAGAGTTGTCTGCACATAGTTTGATTGACCGTACATCCACATCTGAAAATAAAGATGTTTGTGAATTCTTCCAAATTTTTGAGATTGAGCCTATCGTTAATAAATGACTGTGAACAGCCGTTAAGGATTCAGCCAAGTTCAGTGACATATTTTTTAAGAATCGGCGACAGCTAACTCGGGCAGGTGAATCTCGTGGTATGAATCTTCATTATTTTACCCTCATCTGTGAGACGTTAGCATAATAGCTAGTTTGCAGGTGGGGATTGCCTTTCAAGGTTGATGACAAACTCGTAATCCGTGTTGTTGAAATCGTCGGATATTAGAAGATGAGAAACACCGATTCAGCTCTCCGTGCATGTCGCTGCTTCCAAGTAAACTAACTACTGGTTCACTCTCACCTCATATAAAGGAACTTAATATTGCGTCGTTTCTTACGACAGACTTACTACCATTGCACCGGTGGATGTTATCGTCTCAAGCAAATTTACTTGATCCTATTTGTTAATAGTTCCAAGTTGTACATTTAATGTTAATCAGACGTCATTAATACTCTTCGGGCTATCTGGCTTTCAATAACATTAACAATGCTTCATTTGGAATTGATGCCAGTGACTATCGGGACTAATTATGATGAATGAAAACATAGGGTTCACATTACAAGGTTATCGGCAAACAAACCATTCTTTACTGCTGAGAGATTGATCATTGCATAGATTTAGGAAGCTTATTTCGGGAACCTACAATATAATGGGGGCAGAGGAAGGTCATTTCATCGTGGTCATTTTGTGGAACCAATCAATCCAACATTTACATCAGGGTTCTTGTTAACCCTTCTCAGAATGTTTGAAAACAGACCGAACCCTCCTCTGTTTGCCAGTTTGCGTTAGAGTTCATCGTAGTTGATCGTCAACTTCTTTGATGCTTCCTCATTCTGTGTTTCAATTAGTTCTTTTCATTCCGTCAGTTTTGTTTTGTCCGCACGGAGTTGTTTGTAGATCAATGAAACAATGTGATGTTTATTTTTGGCATTTTCATTCGTGGATTGACATCAGCTAGGGTTGTGAGACAAGAACGCGCATGACGCAGGGGTTATTTATTTAGGAAAGCAAAAGGTGGGTTGTGCGCTTCAACAAGACAGCAAACAAAATCACTCATCTGCGTATGGTACTGGTCATATAACATCACGGTTGCCACGGACCCTAATGCTCAGTTCCTTTATATCCCATTACGTACCAAGAACCATTTCACGTGATGCTGCCTTCTGATGTTTCTTCTAGTATTTTTCTTCTAGCAAATTCATTGTCAAAATCTATGCTTTGTCTTCACTACTGAATATCAGCGGCGTTAGTAGTATAGTACGACCGCTCCTCCACACTACACTAGTAAACTCAGACATTAGTTTACTTACCTGTGAAACTTTCATTTCTTAGAGACTAAAATCGGCCGACCTCCGGTGATTGGCCCATGAACTAGCAAACATCTACCACTAACCAGAAAAAGAACGGATTCAACTATTTTACAAAAAGTATGTTTCGCAAGTGAAGTAATGGACTGCTCTTCTAATTGCTCGTCTGCACTATATACGCAGGATTCTCAAAACTTGTTCTGTGAATGCATGCCAACTTGGTAGCTTATCTCAAAAATTCGCTCCTTTCACTATTCCTTTTTTGTGTAATGTGTTTTGAATTTCGGAGATTACTTAGTCGATTTACTCGACAGTGACTATTTCCTTTTCATCAGGTTTTGCTGGTCCAATATTTTCAAAAGCAGCCAGCTGAAAAAGCTATGGAAACTACAAGGCTGCAATTAATTCTGATATTTATTGCAACCAAAATTCCGTACTTTTCATTAACATTACCCAGGCAGTCGGTGAACCTACTCCAAACTGGTATCAATTATGTTGTACTGTTTCCTTTTTCAAACCTTCCCCATACTGAATTCAATCACCAGTTTCAATATGAATGAAAATTCTTCCGTTGTTGAATTGTACCTTCTTTCAATCGGTTGTCCACCACTCGTCTCACACTTCACAAAAGTCGATGGGATTTTGATAGATCATCAGCAGGTAACCAAATATGGCGTAGTGTTAAAGTTTCTGACTGGTTGCACTGAAACACTGCTTCCACCTCTGTCTTTAAAGTGTTCTCTCTTCAGTTTGCGGTGAGCAAAATATTTGTCGACCAATTTCATATATTTGCACAATGCATAACGAGAATAGTAGGAAATCGACTCATAGCCCACTCAGATCGTTCTGTCCGCTTTATGGTACCCCGACAGTTGTGCTGCCTTTCACTAATTGCCATCAAGCTGACACTCCCGAAATATGTGAATTCTGATTCGACAAATACACAGATAGAAACAAATAAATACAGATAAATACTATAGATCAATAACACTTACGGTCGAGTAAGTATTGGTTTGCAAATACTCATCGTCTTGTGATTAAATGACAACGCAATTACAAAAGTGAATTAAATTTAGAATATCGAAAAGTTACCACGCTAGTCAGTTTTAAATCGGTGAGATTCACTAAGGACTGAGATATCCATTTAATTCAGAGATTACTGATGAGTAGTGGGGGATTTGGTTAATTTCAATTTGAACATCACCCACAACTGATCGCGGCTGTCGCATTCCCATAGACTATTCAGTCAGCCCCTTTTCGAAAAGAAGCACTAGACTCGAGTTTCGCACTCATTAGAACTCGTCAGTAGTGCATATCGTTGCCATTGTCGGGACTAGAACTCCGACCACACTTTTCACGAGGCAACCGTGTTTACCATTGCGCAATTCATCTCACATTAGGCACGACCGAATTATCACATATGAACGCTCAACCAATTTAGTAGGTTTAATGAGATCGAAGATCTCGATCTGTTTAGCAAGTCTTAATCGCGGGGTTATCGATTGGAGTTAACAGGACAGTTACTGTGTCCCCATTTCCAGACGATCGGGCAACCTGATCACTACTCATAAGCGAAAGTGGTTGAGCGTTCACGTATGATAATTCGGTCATGCTTAATGTGAGATGAATGGTTGCCTCGTGAAAAGTGTGGTCGGAGTTCTAGTCCCAACAGTGGCGATAATACACATTACTGACGATCTCTAATGAGAGCAAAACTCGAGTCTAGTGCTTTTCTTCGAAAAGGGCCGACTGCATAGTCTATGGGTATGCGACAGCTGCGATCAATTGTGGGTGATGTTCAGTCTGTATGAAAACCAAAATCCTTTACTAATCAAGAATGACTTTATCGCCTGTAAATAGGACTATACAGTATGTACTTGTACTGACTCCCATGTTCTCTCTACTGTTGTTATAGCCTGCAGCAGAATAAGAAACACATGTGTCAGCAGAGGATGTTTATTTTATAATATAAACTGTTGTAAACGCTTCATCATTCTGATAGACGTTAAGTTGTAACTTCTTTCTTGTGTAGTCTACCGTTAGCTGGAAGGTTGGTTTATTTTATAATATGATGATGACATTGTGTTTTACTTGGATACGTCGAGTTTTAAGTAGTGACTGGGGCTGTTTCTTAGTCAACAACTTGTTCACGTTGCGGCAGATGTTAACGTCAGGGTTTTTACCAATATTGATAAGTGGCATGTATCAAGGCCACCTGTATGAAGTGCATTAACACACTGGTTTTCATGAATCGAGGTATTTTTTTATTGAACTTGAACCTAGACGTCATTGCAAGTATTGCAATCATATGTGTAAAAACGGGTAACCGACAGAGTAGGCACCGGTTCAGCATGTTGTCAAATTTAAAAAACTGATCACGTCATTAGTACAGCCAAGTGCGTCTTCCCGAAAATAAACGAACACTCTGTATAACCAATCAAGATCAGAATGATATTTGAAAGGAGTTCTAGTTTTTGAAAGCCTATCATTCTGGGGCATCAAGGCTGCACACATAAGAGTACGTAATCGAGAACTGAGATGTCAGACGCTACATTTTGCACTTCTAACTACGCATGATCGCAGTCAGCAGACCTGTCAAATTTAGAAGGATTTCGGAACACTAGGAAATATTCGAGATAACTGTGTGACTACCAGTTCGGAGTTTGCTGGCCATGATCTCCATTACATTGCAGCGTTGATTCATCGAAGCAGGATGAATTACATTCGCGTTTGTCACCATTTCACCATTAGTTTTTTTCTGTCGAATCGGTAAAATCATTTATCGCCGGGTTCCCAGAGAGTAAAAACTGATTTCGGAGCGGTCTGTTCTTATGTGGATTAATTCAATTTGGGATAGGGCTAGATGAATACATAAGGGAGTCCGCTAGAGCGAATTAGCGGATAGATGCAGGTAATTGACGAACTAATGGAGCATCAGCGAAGGTACTAACAGATAACAGTTGCCATACTTTTTCTGGTGGATTTGTTTCGACAGGAAAGAGTGGATCATTACTGAGAGCACGCTCACTCAACAGCTGGGCGCACTGGCAAATATTTTGCTGTCCTTTATTAAATCCGTCCAGAATCGGATGAACTTTTGAGAGGGTTATGAACGATACAACATTGTGCGTACATTTTTGCCAATAGATGGTGTTATCATCATCATCATCATCATAGACAGCAATACATCAGTGGTTCACACTGATGCTTAACTGCCACACAACCATGAGGAAGAAGAAACAAACCATGTATAGCAAGAGAGAGAAAAAAAGGAGAGGATAGGGGGCCTAACCCCTAAAAATAGCTCCGTCTACATTCAAACATACAACATCAAGGCGCCTACACCTTGCAAACAAACAACCGAGCTGTAAGTGAACGTAAGGCGTCATCAGCAAGACAGCTTCTTTACGGCTTTCACTGCCCCGTGTCATTAAGTGCACTCACTTCATGGACAACTCGGACAAACAACGTCAACATTCATGCCACTGGGCTCGGTTAGCCGCCATCTCACCTAAAGTTTCAAGCCACCGACTCAGTGAGTCACGAGGACTCCAACCCGGAAGACGAACCCAATCTAAAATGACCAACCCCTTCGTGAACGATTTCATTTGTCTACGCCAAGTCATCATCTTTCTACCTCGCACCTTACGCCAATCGGCCGCAGCGTCGGCAAACACAGCTCGGT
>JTDE01006240.1:0-34794 GCA_014338405.1 Paragonimus skrjabini miyazakii
TTGTCATTCCCCTTGGTGGAACTTCTGCCGAGCGCGTGCACACTATTTCGATAGTCTTTCCTTGTCCTCCGTCTTCCTGGCATTCGCAGCTTGCCCTTTTGTTCCTGAACGTTGCCTGTGGGTAACATACTACTTGTGAGTAGTATACTACTCGCAACGAAACTGCCTGTCATACAACAGACTTAACGATGCAACGCATAAACACAAACTCACCAACGAATAACAAACAACTAACATCACTAACTGTTCTACCTTCACGTCCACAATTGGACTTGGTCTGAACGTTTTACACACCTTACGTAAAGAACGACAGGCTGTTTAGGAACGCATCCGAGTTAACAAACAAGAGAGGTTTTCCAGTCTATATGTAAATAACGGATGACTATATCTGTTTTGCAGTGTCTGTCTGTTTTCGACTTACATATGATAACGTTCCACTGCAGAATGTATTTGATCGGATGCGGTGAACTGATCGTATCGTATCACAATTTTGAATTCCGTTTTGTAACCGTTTGCGGGCACCAGATGTTTGTATCTTCAGCAAATAACGGCTACTCGTTACCTCTCGTGAGTTTACACGTGACGGTTACGCACTCTCAACTTATTAAACTGGTCCAAGTGGTTTCACTGACTAAGTTAATGTTTGTAATTTGTATGTACACGCATTCAGGCTTTTTCAGATGTGTCAAACAGAGTATCATTCGCAGGGAATCAAACTTCCTAGACCTTCAAGCTGACGATAACTTGCAAAACAAACTAGGTTATGTAGTGAAATTCATCACAAATGTGAATGGGTCAGCAGTGCGCTGCTGATGAAAATGAGGGGCAAAACCATCGTGCAAACACATATCAAGATGGATCCGCAAATAGTGAGGACAAACTCTGCAATAGCTCCTGAAGAATATAAATGGTCATACTCGACAACGTCAAAGAAATATCAGGTCAACTAATCGAGTTAATAAAACAGATCAAACTAGACTTGCGTAAAATGCTTATGCAGATTGGACTACATGGAAATTAATATAACGAGAACAGTATGATGAGGAAGGATATTTACATGATCATTGGAATGACAAGCTATCATAAGTTGTAGATCCTCTCAAAATGAGTTGAATATTTACTGTTTGGTGTATCTCTTTGAGCAATTACTTGACAACAAGCAGGTTATATCATGATTTTAAGGAACTCTTCTAAGTTGGGGTTATTCCTCCGTTCGCTGATTTGATTACATACCAAAATAATCAGTTTTCTAAGTTACACCATAATTATGAATAACTACGTTTGAACAAAAGAGAAAGGTAGTTTTTCCTGTGTTTCGCTCCCTATGCAGTTAAAGGTGTACATAAGGTTGATTAATGTACACACATTAAGTGTAAAAGTGGATGAGCTCGAATGGAGACGCGAAGCCACTGGCATATATCCACTTGAGCACTGAACACTTCGAAAAACTGGAGTTTTATCCTGAGTGGCATACAATTCATTAAGTGACTGATCAGAACTCTTGTAGTACGATTTGTATTCATGTATAAATATCACTTATGTAAAACTTAACCTGGTTAACCGCATCAGCAGCGATCAAGCAGTCCGGCGCGTTTCAATCTAAGCAGGTCCCGACTGTGGAGAAATTGTGTGCATAACAGGCGGTTTGATAAAAGTATTAAGTTTGCAGGGTAAAGCCTAGGAATTTTCTCTGTAGGAGTAAGACATGCCTATCGTTCACCCATATTGTTGAGGATATTCAAGATGTGGATTCGCGATTTATTCCCACATCTATAGTGCACTGAGATTTTGCCATTTCGAAGACTTTTCTGGGCATGGATTATTCCTAAATCCAAAGACATTTTTGTAGTCTACTTGTCATTGAGGTCCCAATGTCTCTCTAGTAGTGGTTAGTTTGGTTCAGACAGAGGTATATTAGTTTGTCAAGAAGAAAGTCAGCAGGCATGCGCTTGGGTACACTCGACAGTGTTGGAAGCCACGCTGTTGAACCATAAACAATTGCTGCAAGTCAGCGTAAATGACTAATAATCTGTTAAAGACCTGCTTGGTATCAGTTGAACGCTATATATCTTCTCTGGCCACCGAATTTCACAAAGTTTTTCGGACAGTAGTTTATAAAAGAGGGCGTCAGACTCAAATTTTGCTCTTGTTAGCTTCGGCCAACAGTGCCTATCCTTATCGGACCCTTAAAATGAACTCCACTAGCGTCACATCACATACAACTAACCCATTATGAAGGTTTGAGAGTGATGCTCGGTTCTATGTCGATTGCTCATTAGGTCAGTTCGATTCACTGTTATGATCAGTTATGTTTACAACTTGCAGCTATCTCAGAATTCTTGCCGGAATCCTTTGGTAGGTCGGTATACTTTGTTCCTATATTTGATAATACCGCCGTGTTTTGTCTTATTATCGTAGTTACGAAACTGTGGAAGCAAACTGTTTAGTGTGTAGACAGGCGCTTTATAAATATTGTGTATGTCTTACGATGGAATCCTGATGGTAAAAAACCACTATTCAGTTTCTTGGGTGTTTAATCTATTCCTTGATATAACACAAATTAACTCAAACAAAACAGTAAAGTTTACACGAGAGCGACACATTCATCCTAGACTTGGATTTCAGACGGACAAAAGTGCGGTGGCTTAAATCTCCATAGAATATGTTCAGACGGTTCGTATCTGATGATACAAATAAAGAACCGCAGACAACACCAAAGTGTACGTTTACTCAAAAACATAGCAACCACTGTTTTGACATACGCATAAGTTGACGTTATACATGCGTACAATGTTTGATTAACGTCTGTTATACGGAAATCAAGACGTCTACGGACAGTGCTGTAGATTTCCATAAACAAACACAATGGTGGGCGTGTGTTGTTGGGCCTAACTCATAAAACAGATTAACAGCTGAACTGCTAGGTCCCAATCAGTATTATCCAGACTTAATTTGGTAGGGTGATTACGCAAATGGGGCCAGAGTGTTGCTGTCTCAAATGAATAGAACAGACATAAAACGTAGGTAACAATGCACTTGGTTGCCTGTCCAGATTACCGTTACCATGTAATCAGACTTGCGACAACAGAACGCAAGTAGTGTCTTATCCCACACGTGCTTATGTTCTGCAAAGCCATCGTAATGAACGTTCCTCAAAGTTGTCATGTCTGGGTTTTAACATTCACCTATTACAGTAAAGTTGTGTTGATGATAAACTACATTCAGTGAGTACGAAAGCTTTGATCCTCGTTATGCAGGGGTGAAAAGAATTCAGGTACAAACGTAACATACGTTGACAAGAATCTATACGTGCGTGATTGGTACGATCACCAAGTATGATGTTTGTGAACATTCCCGTAGAAGTCGTCGACATAAACTAGTAGTTGGCAGAATGGACCGGCGCTTTCTGATGATGACCTATTGGAAAAAGATCTCCGGTAGCGAAACGTCGGTATATCTACATTCACAGCGACGAAGCTTAGCCATCACAGGTATCCCGGGTATCCCGTTTAAATACGAGTCGCATGAATGAAATTGGTCATTAGGTAATGTGCGTGATCCGACGTGAAGCTGAATTCTGTAGACATGTGCATCAATATTCGCTTTGCGCTTCAACATTGGGTGACAAATTAGTGAACTTGCTGACAGGAAACCCATTCGGTATCCATCTGGGGCTGCAAAGGACGGCTGGGCTGTTTTCAGTCGAAGTACTGGGATCATCTTGGTAGTATTTACAACGGGATGTGGCTGAGAGCCTCCTTATGAACATTCCGTTATTCAACACGCGAAATTAATAGAACAGTGGTAGACAAAGTTATGAAACCTGCCGTGTGTTTATTCACATATTAATCTATGGTTTATCTAAGTTTTAAAATAATGACTGCAAGTAATCTTCTTTGCACGTCGTTCAAAATTTCCACCGTGCAATATTCTTCTATCTGTCTCTCTATAACAGGCGGCATAAATCTTAGTCTTGAAAGCATCTTCAATTCCGTGCTGCTGGAAAGCACTCGGTAACGGTTATTCCAAACATGTTTTATAGGAGCAAGATCACATAGGTAAACATTGTACGTTCTCACTAAAACGTGATGAACTGAGAGCAGAGCAGCCGTGGTTACAACGAAGTGCTGGAACATTAACACTTTGAAATATCGTACAATTTGGGCTGCGCAATATGCGGGACAATCCTGGTACATAGAAAATGAGCAATTGAGGCATGTACAACCAAAGATGTATTCAGCAATCATCAACACACTCCTTTCAGCTCACTAAATTATAGGTCATGCATAGACTAAAGATCTGTCACTTTGCGTTTCTCGACTGCTCAGCATATATGTTAAATGCTTTTATGCCTACGACGCCATCTTGCACCCTGGGTTTTTTTTCTGAACTAGGTGATAAACTGCCGAGATCTTACTTATAAAGAATTTCATTAGAGACAAGTAGGAACAAGATGTTTTGAAAAACAAAACTCAACGTCGCATAAATGCGAATCAATTTACACTTTCAAATACTAACATTGCTTCAGTTTACTTAGACGGTCGGCTATCTCAACTCAAACCAAGTTTCTGGTGGTAAACGATAACGAAACCAGGAGAACTCGAAAATGCACGATGACCACAACTTGACCCAATAAACACAGAAAGCAAACTGTTTACAAATACGCAGTCTAAAACAAAGGTTATGATCGGATTTCAAGATACCACAGTTCGTGAAGCGCAATATACACACAAATTACCGTTTAACGACTTTGTGCGTTTGCACATAGAGTGAGTACGTGGAGAACACAAAGTTTATTTCATTCAACTTAAAAATAATTTTTCCGAAGGGATGATTTTAGAAGCGATCTTTTTTTCGTGCCTGGCGTACCTGTGAGTCAGCGCTATCTTTCGGTGACTTTAGCAAACGTTAGTCAACATACAATGAGAGAAGACAATTTTTGTGGCTAGGTTGAAGTAAGAAGAGAAGCATTCATCGAACAATGCGTCTACAACAGACGATTGAAAACAATTTGTGAATAGCTGTCTGGTACAAATGCCAGGCAATTCAGCTTTCGGTGAAAGATACCAAGAATTGAGGAACGTTTGACGATTGAATATTAACTATTGGTGTAACTTGAACACCATTCACGACCTGTCATAATTTTAGGACTTCCACATAACCCTCAACCACTTGATTTCATGCAACTCAGCAGGTTCAACTTTTGCTTTTGCTAAAGCTCCACAACAGTACGCCTACCTGCCATGGCCGGTAGATGAACTCTAACCACACACTCATGAGACAGACGTGTTGACCATCATACAACTGACTTCACTTTGTACACAGCCGATCTATAGTTTGCAAACACAGCCGATTCACCTGTGAATAATGCTCAGACTTTCTGATCACCCGTGGAAGGAGCCACGGTAACGTTCCTGTTAATTGCATCTACACGTATACTGCAAATATTGATAAAGAGTACGTACACGTTAAGTGTTCCGTTGATGCGTGAGAACAGTTTTCTCGTTACATTTTTATGTAGCAATAACAAGAAAAACCTGCGTAGCTATCTCAAGTTAAAAATTAATTGAAATTTTTCTCTATGCCACACTATCTAGGCTAATCGAATCCATTCCGGAATCATCCTTTTGATTCCTGTACAAAGATGTTTGAGCCTGATAGATTTCTTACGTCTCTCATACGATTATTTTTACGGATTATCTGGTGAAACTTATTACATGTTGAAATGCAGTTGATCAGTCATTAGAATAGAGTCATATTCTGTTTGCTTTTAGCTTCATAACTTATACAGTGCCAAATATTCCCTTGTGCTACGCTCCGAAGAACCACCAGAAATAATGCAACAGTTTCTTCTCTAAAGGAAACCAAATTATCTTTACGACCATTGTCATTTTTAAGCACGTGGATTTCTGCTGATGACTTTTTGTATCACCCACTTGCATTTCCGGAAACTTAATACTCATGATCGCATTTATCCGGTGTGTTTCACCTTTGGTACGACTTCTGTCAATCGCAAACGCTTAGATGACTGGTTTTTCCCATGTGGTGACGTTTTTGTTTCCCTGACTCTGATGAGCGTTACACAACGTGGACGGACGCCCTAACAGTAAATACTGATTAATTGTAAAAAGAAGAGGAAGATGAGCCTTAACCCACTCGATCATCCTGGCCATTGTTGAAACCATCTATTGCGAACAGTACGTTTACAGTTGTCCGTAGTGAGTACTGTATTCGCTAATAAACATTCATATTTTATCTTTTTTTGCATCACAAGAGGGTGCATCTGAGATGTAAATGATCGTTAACGATTGAGTGCAGCGTTAACATTAATTGAAGTATTATTACAAATATTAGTAGCCAGGTGACCTGTAATGAAGAAGTTGAAAGTTGTAAGACTGTTTCTTACACCGCATTCGTTGATTCGATCATTCATGTCATGTTCTATCTCGCAGACGCAAACTCTGACGTTTAAATGAACACCGAATATAGAATATCTGCTCATCCACCCAATAAACGGAAGCCGTCCACTTACGTAGCAATCGATTTTTGCTTACTGACCATTCCGGTTCCCCGAAGGCTCATGCTGTCATTCTGTGTAAAGCTGTAGTTGAATGGTTATCTTGTGAGTGATGTCACATTACAAGAAATCATTTTCTGTCCATGAACTTGATGGAATTTAGAAGATCTCTGAAATACTTTCATATTTATATGTGAATGTTTGATTTTCCGGTTGAAGAAATATTGGTAATCATTCATAACCATGTAACTGCTTTCGATCAACGTTAGACCTCAAGTTATTAGAGATGAAAGATATAAACAGACTACGAAAGTACATAACAGTGTCTTCCTTACAGAGATCTGCCTAGGGATACGTATAACTAATCACACAAGGACAGCGATGACGGTTGAAAAATCACTCTATTGTTTCCGGCACTAATTCCTGTTTGCACTCTGCATTTATTCACTCAGTTCACATTGAGACACTGGGCTATACTAATAGGTATGAAACTTTTCCAAGACGCACAGCGTCCAACTAGAACTCCGACATTAATTTGCACATCATCGGGCATTAATTTCCATAAAACATGGTTAATGGAAACTATGGTAATGCTGTCCGAGCCGTTAAACTCAGACGTTAAAATATAGCGATTCACGTGACCACAAGGGCACGAACAAGGTGTCAGTTTGACGGAGGCATCTTGTCATGAAGTTTCCGGTTCAAGATTTTAGGCTGTCTTCACGAGACGTAGAGACTGCTGATTTATTAGGACATGGCACTGCAGATAACTGGCACACCACCGATGAAAGTGATATGTTCTGTGGGGTAGCAAACAGCTGACCAACATTTATTAGTATTACGTGTTCATCAAAGCCAGTGGGTAATTTTGATCTGTGCTGAAGATCGTTCACATGTCGAATGCTCCACACATACCCTGATTCACTGACTTGCCTTTCTTAAAGCCTGTAAACAGCGGGACTCGTGAAAGCATGAATTCCGATAGGAATAATTTTTTACTTTTGAAAATGTCTTTCAGCCTTTCATCGGTGAATAAGCGCACTCCACGACTGTGTCTCACTTGCTCACACGCCTGATGAGTTTCACAGCGGCAGACTCACTTGTCTAACCGGATAAAGCCAACACAGCCTTCAAAGTAAAAGCTGGTTGAAAGACGTTCGAACAGACTCCCTGCCAAAGCACTGTGTAAATAACCGATGATATGTCGATAGATACCAAATACTCCATTTTATGTGTGACCATTGCTTTAACAACTCTGTTACAGACCACTTAACAGCGGACATTTTACCTGTTTTTAAAAGTCACATTTGATTAACTGACAATTTAACAACGAGGTATTTCTTGGTTAACTCATGATTTATAGTGAATGTGTTTTGTTTAGAACAGTGAACGAACTATTTTTTTGGCAGTTACACAAAACGTAATCATATCTCATGGTTACTAAAGAAGCTAGGGTGGAACACCTTCATTTTTCGTTGACTCAAATGTTACACCTCCTTTTGTTTATAAGCTGAAATCGATCGACCGTTCTGTGGTTGGCTTGCAAATGGGCAAGCATCTACCACACCTCCAGAAGGGGTTGAGAAGGGGTGTTGGAAATATTTGGTCCAGTTGACCACCGGCAAAGTGATAGACAGTTGTTTTGATCCAGGTGGGTCTAATCAGCGGTCTAGTGAATAAGCGCCTGCAACACAATCCACTGCTTACTCACGGGTCGTGGGTTCAACTATTCGGCGTGCATGATGCCAGTGCCACCTAACCAAGCCGAAACAGCTGTCGACCTTTTTCGCTAGCGGTCAATAAGACCAACCGTTTGAAAAACATTCATTTTTTCAATTTGTCTGCTGCTTCGTTAGATAAGAACCAAATTGCCTTAGCACTACATTTCCGTAACATTTAACATTATGGCATAGTTTTGTCCGAACAAGCATATCATCAACAAGATTCACCCCTAGATTGTTACTAGGTATTCTGCAGCTGATAATAATAATCCTAAGCATATTAGAATACATGATATAATAAACCGTATCTAGCCTGAAATATTTCATCCGTTTGGTCTATCTCCGTAATAACGTGAAACCTACAGTCACTTGTTGAATATTGTAGTATCAGTAGCCTGAAAACACACGTAGACGGAGCCCGGTGGAGATTGAACTAGGCTTTCTTCAACCAATTTACAGCGAAATACCTTTGTGCTTCATATGATTTTCTTGCATTCAGTTTCATACATACTTTTCCGTTGTAGTTACATCAACTTCTTGCAACTTAGCAAAATGTTCGTGACACCTTATTATTAATAAAATCATAACAGTGTTATCGTACATTTTCGTTTTAACTTATTGCTCTGTGGTATACTGTACCAAGCTTATCAGAATAAGAGCCAAGCCACTGGCACAAAGCATAAGATGGGATAGTAAATAGGCTACGTTTTTACGGAAAGCTAGTCAGAGCATTTGAAACCAGTGAATGATGCTGTCTGAAGGAAGAAAGAAGACGGAAGTCGGGTGTACACAACGTTTGGTTTTATCGTACTGCTTCTCCCGAACTATTACCGTTGTACACCTATCAAACCCAGTGATTTCCGAAGTGGTTGATATCGCTCCCGTGGAGACAATGGCAGGAGGAAAAATAGGGGCTACGGCAGCACTGAACAAGAAGGAGGTGATAAAACGGCAATATATCACAAGCAATACATGTTAAATGGTTAAAATCCACCAGAAGCATTGAACAGGTTTCGCGGTTGTTACCACCCACCAGACAGACGTACCCATCTAATTCCGACCGTACATCAGTGAGTCCGTAGTGAACAGCATAACTAACCTGTACATGACTTAGCATCAAGAAATGACAATTAAAATGTCTAATCATTGACATTTCTGTTTATCAATGTATCTGACCATTTGGAGGCACTGTCACGTTCATCATCATTTCGCTTTCGAAAATACCAGCCAGACTTAGTGGGCACATGCTGCCCAGACATCCCCTTGGTAAACAATCATTTGCAATCTCCGCATTGACCGCGTATGGACAATAAGTACAATGTTCACCCCATATTTTGCGCTGCGTTAGTGCGAGCAACTACCTGAATCACATTAGTACATTCGCCGAGTAGTCGACCAAGTTGGACAAGATCTAGTGTAGACATACGGTAACGGCAGTCAGTGAACAGACAGTACAAATAGTGGAGCTTTACATCATGCTAGTAAGTGTTTTAAGCTCTATGTCACCATGAATGTGTAAGGTCAACCTTGTCGACCTTTGTTCTCCTAGTAACTGAGAGCATTTTATCAGTATGTCACCAGCCAATTCACTGCAGTGCAGAGTTGCCTTCTGAAAAACTCTCACGCACAGTTCCGGCAAGTGGCTTTCACAATTAACCTCTGGACTTTGTGTCTTGTGGCAACATCCGCATTCTGCAATTAAGCATCAGGAGGATAATTGTGAATGTTTTTGTAAGCTCATAATATATCTGACTGCGGTTTCTAAACCCATAATAAGACTGCACAACTCACCGCAAATCAAAAGGAAATATCAACAGTACTCTTTGGATTGCATGAGTTCTGGACTTATGCCAGCATCAAATAACTAGCAACAACTGTACCAGAAAGCCGTTACAAATGAAACAACGAAACCTTCTTCCGGAAAGCATGCACAGACATAAGGTTTATTTTCATTTTCATTACGACAGCATCGATAAACACGCTGACCAGTAAGTCACAGCTAAGCAAGTCAAGTGAAGTAAACTTTTGATTTTTTGAGTGCTTCACATTTATCTTTCAGTTCCTAGAACTAGATATTCTCATGCAGTCAGTGGATGCCTCATTCTCCTAGCAGAAAATGGGGTTATAAGAACCTTCTTGTTCTGACAGTTAGGTTGCATGTAGTCTGTTGTATGAGTACAGTGAAACGCACGTCTAAGTTGTGTTGTTTCTGTTGTTGTGTGACCTTAGTCTACATAGAATGATGGGGCGACGGGATGGCTTGTAGGATGTTGATGGGACGATAAACTGGAACAATTTTGAAACCAGTGGGCTAACCGATCGGTCACGCTAACTCAGGAAGTGGATTCGACAGTCACTGCCGTTATATAAAAGTCCTTGAGCAGTGGGTTCTCAATGATACAAAATTTATATGCAGCTTCTTACCACCACTCACCGATACGGTCAATTTTGACGTAACGTACGCTTCCAATGTGACTCTGTTTCATAGATGTGGACCGTAAACACCCAACATGCATATACTTCGAAACCTACTTTATATATTTAGTGAACGATGTTTATTCTTTATGATGGTTCAAAACTCTGCTGTAGGAGTAGAGATGGCGGCTGTTGTGCCGTACCTTCTCAGACAGGTCATTGTGACGACTGATCTCAGCACCATGCCAGGTGCAAGACAAAGGTATCTGTCACCCCACCTGTTGCTCAGGTTAACTAAATTGGTTGAGGAGAGTTTGGTAGTTCATTATCTTGTCGTGTCTCACTAGGGCTAAGAAACATCTGACTGGCAGCTTCATAAGAATGACACACATATTTAAGAAAAATAGCTAAGAATGCATACTCGAGTAGAACAGTTGTCACCAAATGTAGGTGATTTTCAACTTACATCAACGAAACACCGTAACATTTACCAGCTAATCAGTTACTTGGATCTTCTGTATATTGAACTTTGGAAGACCTTCCTGTAGTACATGTTAAACATCTTGTAGACGTTCGAAGGGTTGCAAGTTAGTCAGACTAATTACTTATTCTGGAGCAATTTTCACTCGACACTTCGCAACGTTGATATCAACATTTACATTCTCGTTGACCCTGAAGTATGCATGCGCTTTCAGTAACGCTCCTGAGAGATGAGAAGAAGCGCTGTATGAAAAACGACCGACTATATAAAATGGGTTGTCCATGGATCTGTGATCGATCGTAGAGTGCTGAGTTTTGCAGAGAACAAAGAGTGAATTAGTCTGACCGTATATACCGCGGTCGGCTTCACACTCACTACTGTATGGGCTTGTTAATAGCTAAATACAGCTGACAAACTCTCGACTACAGACGTCAGCTGAATTACATATAAGCTAACAAACGTCCGTTGTGCTTGTCTCACAGTTTGTTTCCGTTGCGTTGCTTCATTTTTCACGGTGGTAAATTTGTTACCTTGTAGTAGTGGGTGATCAAACTCGTGTTTTAATATCGCCAGCCAAACAAGCTGAACTTACACCGTTACATGATACTGATAGAGGATGTGGAATTGTCAGCAATCGAGAGTTTTTGTTGTGCGTTTCACTCCCAGACAAATCATCGTCATCAAACCACCAGCCACCGTAATACTTGTCACGATGTCAACGCAATAGTGTCACAAAATGCTTTAGTAACGACTGATTTACAATGTCAAGTAATGCTAAAAGCGTCCTACTAAAAGTGAATGCGATTTAGGTAGAATATAAAGCTTGAATTGTAAATATGATATTTTTGAAGACAACTGAAGACCATAAGCACGTTCTGCATTAATTATCACACGACCCGTTCCTTTGCCGGATACCGAAAATTCTTAGTAAAACTGACGTGGTGATCAAAACTTCACTTTTGTGAGCATATCTTTTGTTGTAGGGTGTTTGGTTATACCGTACCATCAAACAGACCCGATAACAGTTTTTGTCATTCTTGAACTGGCTGTTTAGAGTAATTTTCAGTTATTTCAAAACGGAAATATTATGAACCACAAATTTCATGACCTAACAGACAGCTAAAAACACATTGTGAGAAATACGTTAAGACTGACGATCTGCAGAATCTTCGAATGTAAGTTAAGTTGAAACATGTGATTCTCTTCAATAAGTTTGACTAAATAATCAAATGACTTGAATCGTTTGATGCTCTTCGGACCAACATTCCATATAGTCTAAACACATACGCATGCAACTCTATTACAAAATAAACATAGCCACAGCAATGGAGAATAATTTGATAGCTTCTTGCATAGTATCATTCGAATAATCACTGACTGTTACCTTGGAAATAACTGTGAGGATCACAGTTGTTAGTTGCTCGTGTTTGATTAATCCTGTGATAACTGTTCTGTAGCTATACGGCATAGTGACAGTAGGTCACCAAGCTCGTCCACTTAGCTTAGTCTTTTATTGCCTACCATCAGACCCTGCAGGCGCAAATGAGACTTGGTCATCCCCTCAGGTTACCGTGGTCCCTACCTTAGAAAGGTGGTTATGAACGAATAGGAATCTACTCCCTCTGTGTGCCTATTTGTCCTATTTACATAATCTGCACGTTTTAGGTTCGCTACTGATAAGAATTAACGAAATGTCAACATACCCAGTATTTTAACAAGCGTATGACCTACGTCTTTATCACGACCGATAAAAGTAACCAACTGAACAATCCCTTACTTTCGTCAGCCCTAAAACTTAGGTCGTTAGTTGGTATCGCTAAACGACTAATTACTATTTCAAGATAAAAACCATTGTTGTTAGCTGGTTGACGATTTGTTCAGTACAAGCTGAGCACGGCTTCCGCATGCTGTTAGACGTTTCAGATGTGTTTAGAAAAGAATCATTAGAATCAATGTTTACTCGTATTACATCTTGTCAGCCTTTCACGACTGCACATTTTACCATAGCTCGCATTCTCACAAGGCAAATGTGTTACTTACTCCACTGCTAGTATCTCTTTGAATACCAAACACATCTTTGATTTCAAGTTGTACATCACCCACAATTGATCGCAGCTGTCGCATTCCCATAAACTTTCCAGTCGGCCCCACATCTTTCTGAGTAATACACAAGTGTTGTCCATCTTCCTTATTCAGTCAGTCAAATCTAGTATCAGGATACATGTTTTATAGATTGTAATCTCCTCACCTTACCTGCCGGAAGCTTCTTCTGTTTGATAACTGTACTGCGTTTTGTGTTGCCAAGGCAGCTGCAGAACGATTCAACGGAACTGTTGATGCAGACTCAAGTTGTCTGATTCAATTTACTTATTATTATGAAAATACAGTTTTGATACGTTGGGTATTCATTTTCCTGGATACTAATTCAAGTTACTGATGTGATAGGTGAATGAGCTGAAACAAAACAACCCACGTTCCACAATAAATGTAGACCTCAGAAAGAAGAAACCACAGTAGTGTTCAAACAGTTCACATCTAGTCATATTTTCGAACAACTAACTACAATTGACAACAAAAGCCTATGCACACAACAACAACCTGAAGCAGACCATAACATCAGCCGTACGCACAACAATCACAAACAGAACAAAAGCTTATGAACGTTATTGTTAGACTGTAGACAAAAGTGAGCCGCTAAGCGTGCTTTCAAAAGCCTATTACATGCAATGTATGAACAGCTTGCCCGAGAGGTTATAACAAATATTAATCTGTTTAAACTGCAGAGTTTACGGAGACTCGTATAGGCATAAGGCGGAGAAAGTACTCCCTCTGTAAAATTCCCTAACCAAACGGGAAGCTCATATTAAAAAAAGTACCCGATCAACTGCCCAGAATCAGCAATATTCAGTCAGATTGGTGCGGTCAGCCATCACATACACGATCGCCATAGCTCATTTTAGACTGTGGGTAAATTTCGGCACACACATTTAGTGTAGTGTAGAGGTGGTGACGAGAAAACTAACTCTTGACAAAGTTTTGAGACGTGACGTGAAGATAACAGAACGTGGACAAAATGAAGTAGGAAATGAAAAATACGCTGTGGCAAACAAGTTCGTTTCCAGTGGTTCATCATCAAACTTACTACAACACAATTTATATTACAGTTTTACAAGGAGATTATTAATGCTGTGAACAGGTAACAGATTAGTAATGAGGTCAACAATGAGTCCACGTTAAATTTATGAAATAATTTGTGATTTATTTAGCCTGATGATGAGTCACTACAAACGAGCTTGTTTGCTATACTGTATTGTCGTGACTAGGTTAAGAATTTTGATGCAAAGTATGAAATGTTGATTGGAAAACTGAAAACTTCACTTAACATGCATAAAGAGGTACAACAGTTCCAAACATCCCCGGATGAGTCGTCAACAGAAAATAAAAGTTATTACAGAATACCTACAACTTACACTTCTGGTCTTATTCTGAATGAACTTAATGACTTTTCACTATAACTAAGTCTATGACGACGACTCTAAAGCATTTTATGGGTTCTATCCAGGTGGTAGTTACGTGTATCTCTTCTGATAGAGAGCCACAAAATGGAACAATAAACAAGGAGGTCACTGGCTTTAGTACTGTGTGATGTGAGATCGAATCAACTGGAGCTTTAGCTTGTCTCATCATGATAGAATGCTCCGTGAGTGGATAATAAGCAGTCATGTGTCTGTGATGCAGTTTACACTCAGGAACACATACGCACTCGTCGAAGATTGAGACTACTATTCAGTGGTCTGGTTCTACATGGGATGTGTCATTTCATACCTGTTTAACGGTCATGATGCCAGCCTGCTAGGACGTTGGGGGCAGCCTTTGAAGCCTGTGAGGTACACTCCCTACTGGTATTTCTTTTGGATTTCATTAATTTTAAAAAGTGGATCAGTTTCTAATCTTGCATGTAGATTGTGGTATCAAAAATCAAATGACAAAGTACAGAATACCCTTCTAATACGTGAGGTAAGATAAACCGCAGTATTTTACTATTGGGTTAACTTAAACAGTGCATCCACTTTAGCTATCAGTCATTCAGCAATTGTATTTATGAAATTTCTGTTGCTGAAGAAATAGCAGTTTTAGGACGATGTTAGTAATTCCTTGTAAATGAGAAATATGTAGGCACAAGTTTAATTATTTCAATTTTATGACGGCCAGACTTCCGACTTCTTGCCAAAAGTCATGCCGTTTAGAAGAAACAGTTGATCGGGTTACCACTAGAATAGTTTCGAATACACTGATGAAGTATTGGGCTTTACATCCAAACAAGACGTAGTGTTGATCATACCTGAGGAGGTCGAAGGGATTGGGGAGAGTATTGAGAGGGTAAGTTCTTTTTTCATCAACTTCATAAAAACCCATTTGAAGTGTTACAGCGCTTATCAGTTCTGTTGACAAATGTCTTATAAAAAGTTCAACTTCAACCTTTTATAGGTCAACGTGATTTCATAAATTTTACCTGAGTAATTACCAGCGTAAAAATCACAAACCTTCCCATGGTCTAATGCAGGAAAACTGGAAATTGAAGGACTGTAGCTCTGATCTGAATGAGTTTCTGTGTCAGAAGTAAAATGTTATCAATAAGTCAAATTACGGTTTGTTCACCCGTTGTTCCGAAAGCTTTTAGCTTTTCATTTGGTGCGAGACTACCGACCGTTTGAGAACTTCAGAATAGTGCACAGTACAGCTCCGTCTCACCTTTCACGAAACTGAAATTATAAAAGCAGTATACTACATTATCACAGTATATCATAATTTGGGTAAAATGCGTTAAAAATATATACACCTCCGGAGAACAATAGTCAAAGGATGTCGACACTGAGTTACCAGCTAACATTCGACATTGAATCACCCATCGTCTGTCTCGACCAGCGGCACTCTTACGTACATTCATTCGCGTCCCTCCAACCATTACTGAGATAACAGTGAGTATAATAGTCACGATTCGCACGAGTCCGTATGCTGCTCGTCGTGTGGTATGAGTGCATTCAAAATATTGCGGGCCGTACACGGTTTGGCTAAACGGACCAATCTAGTGAACATACATTCACCTTAAGACGGCTCGCGTTGTCGTTTGTCAATGTGCAGTTGCGATAATTTTGCCGGAGACTACGACGCTACTTGTCGTTGTATGTTTCCGATGGACTGCACAACGTGGTATTGACCTATGTGCCCTCGGGCCTTAGAAAACTTATATCTGAGAATGGGCAACGTCTTAGAAAGCATTTGGTAACGATGACCCGAGACACATTCTACGGAGTTAAGATCACTTGAGCGGACGAACTATGATAAGTGCTCATTATAACATGACGAAATTAGAACGTCCTCTACATTATCGTAATGAAATGTTGTGGCACTAACAATATGAAATCCAACACAGTTTAGACTTGACAATACGCGGAGCATTCGCGCTACATAGGGCGTGAGTCCTTGCAGTTTGAACACTTTAAGATGCGTTCAGCCGGTAAAGACACACTCATTTCAGCTGACCAGGTGACAACTTATGCACAGACTAAAGAAGGAAAGGATTAAAAGGGGAAAACTGCCTTAGAACAACATCGATTCCATTGGGTCAGCACATTTGCATGCTGAGGCTTCATAAGATTAGCTGACTAAATGTCTAAAGGCTCAACAACGGTTAACATTTAACATTCTAGTGTTGGCGTGCTATACGGGGTTTGAAACTTCGTCGGAAACACGCCGCTGAGTAGAACCATCTGCATGGTCTTCTAAGAACTTACTTCTTATTTGATATGCATGTTGAACTTAACTTCAGTTCAGGTTACGCCAGCAAAATTGGAGATTCTGTCAGTCGGGTTAAAATTTAAAATTCTATGTGAGAGAATCGAGCGATTACAAATACAAGTGCAATTTGAAGAATTTTTTGCTCAAACGAGACTTATTCCAAGGGAAGCAGAGCAAGGAATGATGGTTCCGCGCAAAATTGCTTTATTTTCTGCACCAATTCCTGGCCCCACCCGTGTATCAGCAATGTTGATTTACGCCCGAACACTGTCATATTCTGAAACAACTAATAGAGAGATGAAGAACGAGGTTGCCCTTCAGCCAGACAAACGGTGCGGTATAATTATTGTGAACTAGGCGGATTATGGGCTCAGAACCAGAAGTGTCCTAATGGACATACGTTAATTTCAATAATGAAACAAATATCAAAGAAACTTCAAATTTTGGCGCCCTTTGGGCAAACTCCGGAACATTAAGATAGACGAATGAAGCCAATCAAAACTCGCACGCCACAGAGTTACTAGGTGGTCCAAAATCAAGTAAGTGTGGTACACTATAAAAGCTAATCTGTGAATGGACAAATCAGCATACTACAAGCTTTCCATCCTATCTGTCAGATGTTTACTCCCACTGTACCAAGGAGTTTTGTAACTGGGGAATATATTTTTGGAAGTTCTCAGAAGTTGTATTCTATCGATTTTGGCTGTTTACTTATAAAGGTTCTTCTCCGGTAAATATTTGATTTTTGTGCTATTTTATTATTCTCCGTATTTTGCCTTCACGTATCTCAGTTGATTACCTCAAAGCACTTATACTTTAGTGTGAAGAGAATATCCTTTTTGATCTTGGTGTATTACGTTTTAATGTATTGTTGATTTGGCAATGGATAGTTTGTCGGGCTTAACGCTAGCAAGTAAAACAACAGTTTATCTTTTTTAGACAGTTTATCAGCCAGACGACAGAATAGATCACTACAACGTTCAGTGCACCATGAGGTTACCTGGAGCGAATGGCATTCAGTTTTCTTCTTCTAAATCGACCGGCTGTCAGTCAGTACTAGTGCGAGACCTTTTTTACAGAGCTCAGTAACTCTGTACCAATGAATTCTCACGAACAGATGGGTAGAGTTTAATGGAGGTGGTACTCATAAGCGGATATCTCGAGAAGTTATCGACATTCACAGTTCGAAGAGGTCGATCAACGCTTCCTTGTGTATGGTTCCTTAGATACGAGTCATTCTCGATCTACCTTCTAGAGAAAATCCCACCACAACTGACGTACGTCGAAAAGTACAGTTGGCTCCAGCTTACCATGGGGCTGCTATGCGGTTGCTACTCCCAATTTGGTGTGTCGCTAAGCTTGCTCATAATCGTGACCTACCGAGGTGCTCATTCTCACAGATGACCTATCACTTCGCTTGCAGTTGTGGTGAACAGATCGGCAGAACAGATCGGTGCCTACCATGAAGAATGGTTGAACATGTGCATAAATGGTTGGTGCGCGCGAGGACGAGATAGACAATGGCAAAGGTACGAACAAACCGAAATTTTACCCCATTCATTGCAAGGCGAATTGTGGATACAGCTCACGCTGAATTATGCACTTGACCCATCAACTAATTTGATGTATTGTGGAGCAACCAAAGTCCTAAGCTGTTTGCATTCTTTTAGGTGGTGCTGACCAGTAAAGGTCACCATGTCCTGTGTGTGCATAAACTGTTGGCGCAGACAGGTTTTGCCTTGGAAGTGCTGACGGCCCTTCTTGCGTGTGAGGCTTAATCGTGTTGCTATTAGTGTTGTTACCCGCGTGTTATAAAAATACCAATGTTTAACGTTCGTGACTGAAGTGACTAAACGAAATACTGACGACTTGCAATAATAATTGCAAAACCTATAATTTTTTGCCTTTGAAACGTTCGTCCCTAGAATTCTTGCGTATACCGTCTTCCACCAAACTTAGAAACATGAATTTGTGACACTGTGGTCTGAATAATGCTAACCCTCTGCGGATATTGTCATCGAGACAACCATATGTCCTGCTTACTCAGGATAAGCAACATTCAACGAAATTTTGAACGTTTTCCAAGTGATTCACTTCACTGTTACTATCACCAAGTTAGGGACTGGCGTAAAGTTCTACACTGGTGACCAAGAATCCATGACTAAACAGACCGTTCTCCATACATACACTTCATGAACGAATCGAAGTTACTGAAGGTTTAACAATCGACCGATGTCAAGAATTAAACATAGCATGGAATTACAAATTGCTTTATTTAATCTAGGTGGGTGGATGTGCAACCAATGTGGCGGCACCACGAACAGCGAGCTAAAGATATGTTGTTTTTGTATCAAATCAGAGCTGGTTTACTGTCTTTATGTATTATTTTGTTCAATCTTTTAGAGGACTTAATATGCAAATAGATTAACCATTTGTCATGACAGAACTGTCACGGAGAAACGATATGCAGCCGAAAATCACTTCACCAAGATTAACTTAGATAATTCTTGTAAAATACTTTACGTTTTCAATTTGGCAACAAGTTCTGAACGTAGAGTGATCAACTGAATTTGAAGTGTCCGTCACTATTTTTCTTCTCGAAGTGTTTGGACAGCCTGTAATATACTCAAAAACGAATGGACTCAGACATTTTGTTTTAAGATAAGGCCACCCATCATATAACATCAATGGTGCAACGGTGATCACGGCTGCTTCATGAGAACGTGTGTCAGAATTAGACTCTAGCTTATGGCAAGCATATTGCTTCTCTAGTAGCTGTATGATAATCAAAGTTTTAGTTTGTTTTTGCCCTTCTAAAGGGGTTGGTTAGAATTTTCAACTGAATGGAAGTGATACTGTCAACTGTGAGTGATGCCGAATCTTTTAGTATCCACATATAATAAAAGATTAATTAGATTATTAAAGCAAATAGCTAAATAAGTGAGTTTGACGACCATTATTTACAACAGAATTGGCTATGTGGATACAAATTACTACCTGAAAGTTAAACGGATTTGGTGCAAATAAGGTCACGGAATTTATACATGCCTCTTTGACTGCCTGATCATAATATGAAAGGTACATTGGGTGCAAAACGAGTCAGGCAGTCAGGAAAACGTGGGACAAACTGAAGCTTCTACTGTTAAAATTGACGGAATATTTACCGTCCTGAAGTTATCAACAGCCCTTTTACCTACTGACTATTGTTCACAGCAGGGATCTGCTAGAAAACTGTCAGCTAGATGTATGAAATTTCCGGGCTTCTAACATGGCTTCATAGCTCAGCCACCGAAACGCTTGTGGCCTTTGAGCACGATGTCTTTGTCACTTGTTCAAATCCAGGCGATGCTCAGAGTCTTTGAAGTTGAGTTTTTCCAAACATAGTCTACTTATCTGAAGATCAACCGCCATAAATCTGAACCAGGCAGAAGACGAACTGTAGGGAAAACATTCACTTCGTGTCGGAGGCGAAATATACATCTTTGAACTTTTCGGGTAAACACGAAATGATTGCTTCGTCATTGTTGCATTTTAAACTGAATTATTATAAAATTTGTGTGATCTATGATTTTTCACTAAGTCACTAATTGGCCGCAACTGATTGCGAATGAACAGTGATACGACGATAGTTAGATCTGTAGTTAGTTTGGGATGTGCACAAAACACTAGATGTTGGACAATTATGCAGGAACCATCTTATAAAAATAGATTATCTGTCGTGAATAATTTCAACTTATTTCAAATAAACTATTAACCCTGACGCACTAAACCTCTGGCGAAGTGGCTTTTGTGTTATATATTTTGCAGATTAAAACACTGAGCTCTTAGAAGAGTTGATTCCCATTTTAGGACCTGAAGCGGACTGAAGCAGATTACAATGAACACGTTCGGGCGGCAGGTTCCACAGAAATATCCTGGCGTGAATAGCCTAAGACGCCAGTCGTGTTACGATATCTACCTGTTAGATACATTTTCCCCCTCCAGACATTGAGTGGCGTTATGCAATTACATTTTAGAGATCCACCTGCCACTTAAAACCGTCCCCTCACTTTGTTTACAGCTATCAACATAAACTCGTCCGTTATGTGAAAACACATGCACTGCATATCTTGACTTGTTGACAACAGTATAAACATCCCCACTCGTTTCTTTTGTAGAATGAGATCACGTTAGGTATATGCTTGTGTGTCTGTTCCATGTAATTAATCCGAGTAAAAACATACAGATGGGTTACCGATTTTCGGTCGGGGTGTTAACTCACATTGTGCTGTACTTCCAAGAACTAGTTAACAGAACGTAATATCATGTTGTTACAGTGGTCCTCGTGACCACGTTTGAGAGTGTAGTAATATCCTACAGCTTTTGTACGGCAAGTCACGAAAACACATCAAATCTCCACAACATGATTACCTCCTTCTTTTGTCTCGATACAGTGTACGCAATGGATCTGATGAGCTTTTACTTCACTTAGGCCTGAAGAGATAGCAAGAACTCACAAATTCATTTTTTTCCAGCTGTTTTTTTAGTTGCCAATAGGAAGTCAGGAAAACCTTACTGTTTTGCATGCTGTATAACAAGTAACATTCAGTTAGACATTCGTTCCCTTTTAAATGGACGGTATACACGCACGTTAACCAAACAGAACGCGTTACGGAATACAGACGGCAAGCGTCAAATTAACGTATGTACGTCGTAAGGTCGAATCACATGACAGGAATTCGCTCTAGATAGCCATTTGGTCCGTCACGGCTTGCACGCGCCAGAAGACAGTTGAGAAGAGCTGGGTAACTAGATCGATACTAGTTTCGCTCACTCGCGTGGACACATACAAGGTACTGTGAGTTGTAATGCCTTGAATGTAAAAGAACTTAAAAATAACTAGGTGATCATTCCAAGGAGAAAGTAGATAACGGTCTGTAGCATGCGC
Organism: Paragonimus skrjabini miyazakii; assembly: GCA_014338405.1. NCBI lineage: Eukaryota > Metazoa > Platyhelminthes > Trematoda > Plagiorchiida > Troglotrematidae > Paragonimus > Paragonimus skrjabini miyazakii. The sequence goes on from JTDE01006240.1 coordinate 21,861, forward strand.
GCCAACTTTACCAAGCGTACTTCAAGTTCGAGGAAGGATTTACCTCCCTACTGATGAAGTCACGAAGTTTGTGGTTTTCGAAGTTTCAAAAAGGATGTTCTTCAAATTCACTAAACCAACAGTAATCGAACTATTCTCTCTGAAAATGAAATACAGTCAACTCTTGATGGATCACGGTCATTTATTCCTTCCAACTGAAGCAGATTGATTCGGTTCATTTTGTTACAAAATGTAAATCCACTTTCACTGTTACAGAATGAAAATCTAGTTTTAACCGTAGTGCACTACGGCTAAAACTTGTAAATAGATGAAGACTCGTTTAAGCATAAAATCCAAAACATTTACCCAGAAATGTGTGCAGAAAAGACAGATTGAGACATAAGGCAATGAATGCCTTATAAATGAAAACCCATCTTCCTTCTCGAATGTTAATATTGCGTCATTCTTGTGGAATCCTGACATTCATCCTACGATCAACTCATAGCAGTGAACAACATGGAAAATGCTGGAATCCAAAAGCTGGAAAGTAAAGGCGAATGATAACTTGACAGACAGAGAGCGGAGCGTTCAACTATAAGCACACCAAAATGAAGAGGGTGATTGATTAGAGGCAAGTCGAAACCTTTAAAATGAATGTGTGTGTAATTATAAGGACAATACTTAAAATCTGCTGGTGCCTTGCATGTGTAATCAACTTTCAGGTGTGGAAATTTGAGGACACTTCTCCTCAAAAGCTTACTGACAACGAGATCAACTTTTTCGTGCATAACGTGCCCACGTGCCAGGGCTGTCCTTCAGTGACTTAGGCAAACGCGAGTCCACATACATCGAGAGATGACAATCATTTGTGTTTTGGTTGAAGTAGAAGGAGACGCATTCATCGAGCATCCTGCATCTACAAAAGGGCAAAGGATAACAATATTCTATTGTTGCGTTTGCACAAATGACAGATAGTGTGTTATGTGTATGGGAACTAAAATTAACTTATAAAGGGTACGAATGTATGAGTAGTTTAAGTAAGTAGTAGGTCAACTTCATATTTCAGATGTTTCGTTCCACCGCACAGATTTAGCCACACGTGCAGCTGTGTGTTTACGATGCGTTTACATTGAAACTTCAACTTATTGGATTTTTCATCTTTATTGGGCTTTATAGAACCAATTTCAGCATTTTCACAACGACAGTTTTAAGACTTCCTCCAGCGGACTTGATCGATGATTATGTTCTCCAACATAATCCGCTTCATTTTGAGTTGTCAAGCCATAACTGAGTAAAAAGGTATACATTTTCAATCTGTTTGAGAACATTTTCAGGTCTGTCTTTATATCCTTGTATATAAATTAGCCACCACCTATTATAAATAAGTGTTTGCATCTGCAGTAAAATCTAGCCACTTCCTGTAATAGTACTAGTTCATCAAATGAGAATTTCGGTTAGTGTTGCAGTTTATCTCCATATTTCTCACAATTCTGTGGTTTGGGTCCCGCCTAATCGAGTTTGTCTCACATTTCTGTTGCCAAATAGACAGTACTTCTATTAGTATTGGGGACTTAGTAAGGGCACTTTCTTCGCAGATTTTTGGTTGGCTCTCATTAAAAGAGTGTTATCTAGTGGTGTGACAGTGGACATTGATTATATATGAGTGGAAGCTACGAGTGTAGAAATTTGGTAGTAGGTTTCCTAAACCCAACCCTATTATTGCTACCGCTGATAAAATTACCTCTTGTGAAGATATTCTTTGGTTAGAACTGTCAACTTGCATATTTGCCAGTTTTCACCTACTATCTATTTACGTTACCTGAAGGTTAATGATACATTTATATATGAAAGTATGTCGAAAACCGACTCGGTTCTAGCAGTTCCAGTGCCAGATAATTGAGCGTGCAAGCATCCCACTATCCCGAACAGTGGTTTATTTTGCTCAATTTTTACGGATTTTATGTTACTAATGAGTAATTTGGCAGATGTGGTGATTTAAATGAGACCTAACTACGAACGGTTTTGACTTCGGCTGGATTCGAACCAATGCGTTCGGGCATGTTGTTCCCGCCGTTGATTCGAATCCAGCCAAATTCCTGGCTTTTTATAATTGCGTCTCATTCAAAAACTCCTTCTATCGTTTTCCTTTGTTTGTTAACAGCACTTGCGTTTTCTTTAAAAAATAATTTTGCGCAACATATCCTTCAAACCGAACCATCTTTTGCACCGTTGGTAGCAATATAACTTCCTCTCGCTAGCCATAAAATTACGGTCGCAAACTAACTAATAACAGGCGCGATTTATTTCGCAGCGATGCAGCAGTACTTACTGAAATCAGTATGATAAGCAACAGCATGTTAATTTTCAGATACCGTTTTAACTGTTTCAATAACAATTCAGTTTTCAACGTGATCAGATGTTAATTAATCGAGCTCGTTCAACTTACTAGGAAGCAATACCGGGATACAGAGGAAAGTTTCACCTAAAAGTACCTTCGATGAACCAATTTAAGAAAACGCTTGTGTTGAACACAGTACTCCTCCTATATCGTTGGATGTTTCCAGTTAGTTCATATGAATTGTCGTACTGTGTGTCGGTCAAATATAAATTGCATGTCAAAACACGTTGGTTTGCCGGGACTCTGGGAATACATCCAAAAGCATCGAATGCAATTTTATTAAGATGCAATTTAAAGAAAAGATGACACAGCTAACCACTCCATTGAACCCGGGAGTTATATTAAGGGTTACTCACTTCAAGCCACAAGCCAAAGTCGATAACGCAGTTGTTTGACGGAGGCATCCTCTGGACTTACTCGACCCCATGAAGTTGTTAGTCAAACTGTCTGAGTGGGTTTCATAGAACTGAGAGATACCTGATTTATTAGGGTATGGCACTGTCGATAGTTGACACACAACCGCCGTGACAGGCATACTCTGCGATACTGCGATCAGACGAGTACCCACTACCACAGCAACTTGTTCACCAACGCCAGCGTGTAAGTGTGACCCCCAGAGGAAGTCGTTTGCATGTAGCATCTTTGATATATATCCTGGTTCGTTGACCTGCCACCCATAAAGACCGTAAACACCAGGATTCATGAGAGTATGAATGCCGGTAGGAATCACTCTTGGGCTATTGAATATACCTTTCACCTTATTCGCCTCCCTTCCAACCATAAACAAGCGCAACCCGCGACTGTGGCCTTCCTTCTCGCACACCTGATGGGCCTCACAGTAATTGACTGACTTGTCGAACAAGATGAAGCAAACACCGTCTTGAACATCTAGCGTAGATGGCGGACATGTGTATAGACCTGGGGCTGAAATGTTCGCCAATACCGCATGCACACTAAACAATATATTCACAGATATGGAAAACTTCATTTCACCGCATAATCAGTGGTTGAATAACTCTGAGATAAACAGTTTTGCAGCTTTTATTCTGTCTGGTTATGGAAGCCAAATTTGATTGGTCTAAAACAAGACGGCGAAGAATTCCGTTCCCAGCCTACGGTTCTTTATGAATGCAATCTCTGCAGAACAGTGTAAAAATTATTATCCCTTGAAATCCGGCAGAAACAGCTCGTGATATACCACACTGTGTATGTTGATTTGCGGTTAACTGTAAATACAGAACATCTGTACATTATATCTCATGAAAATGTCTTACTTCAGTGAATAAATCACAAAGGCAATTGTGACAGCCTGAATGGATAGGACAAATTACATAATTGCTTCTCCGGCTCATTTCCTTTGATAGTCTTAAACCACTTAATTTGCAGACTGCTTGTCTGCAAGTGTAACGCATAATATTTGTCTTATTTTGACACACCCGTATGTTAGGTATGACTTTGTGGTTTCTTACTCTAGACGAATGTACCAAAGCGTGGGATAAAGGTGAAGTGCTTGCTGTTCTTCTGTAGGTTGTAGGGGTTCAAATGACCCCATTCAAAATTAGCAAGTCACTGTCTGGTCAACCGAACCATCATGTTGAACTCATGACCACATCTCGAATGCGTTCATATGTACATTTTTACTGATTACCTTGTTGAACCTGTCATGTTTGTAGTCAAGTCGATTATTACTCTAACAGGTGGTATACAATATGTAACTTGTTCCTACGTTGATAACCTTTGCTCCACGTTCCCCACTTATTGGCGCGAAAGTTACCGATAGTCAAAATATGAGTTACGTCAACAATTGTATATAATGATCAGGTTGCCCGATCGTCTCGAAATGGAAACACAGTAATTGTCCTGTTAACTCCAATCGATAAACCCGCGATTAGGACTTCCTAGACAGGTCGAAATCTAACAAGCGAAAGTGGTTGAGCGTTCACATATGATAATTCGGTCGTGCCTAACGTGAGGTCAATGGCGTAGTGGTAAACACGGTTGCCTCATGAACAGCATGTCCGTTGTTCATTTCCCGGCAGTGGCGATGATATGCACTACTGACGAGGTCTAATGAGAGCGAAACTTGAGTCTAGTGCTTCTGCTGTTCGAAAGGGGCCGACTGGATAGTCTATGGGGATGCGACAGCTGCGATCAATTGTGAAGGATGTTCAACATGAATACTATTTCATTTGTTATGAATCTGCTGGTTCCGATGATGCAGAGCAGGAGGTATGCCGTATACTCTTCTTCAAATTACCATCAAGTTGAATGCGTTCATTATAGAAAGTATAACAGTTTCTTGTACTTCTTTGTTTACAGTAACGAAACGCATCTAGTTTAAAATATATTCCGTGCTGTAGTTTCACGGATGAACTTTGACTAGTCTGCAGTGAAGCTCGGTCCCTATGTATCTTGCTTATATGGTTCATGTTTCGGACTGTTAATCCGTCAAAAGAATCACCTATCAAGCAAGCGTGTTCTTAGCGTTCTATTACCAAACTAAATACATCACACCTACATGGGTTCGATTGGGATCCAATTTACAATACCACTGGGAGGGGAGATGTTATTCAATGATGTCTGTATAGTTTCATTCACGAAACAGAGTTAGTTCATATCGATCACGTTAGTTGTATGTGACTAACTTGATCGATTGTTGCTAGTCATATCACTTCTATGTAATCATTCTACACTGAGTCTGTATGCACAGCGATGGGGATTCAACATTTTGATCAACCAGTTTTGAGTGCATCGTGGTGACGAGTGCAGACGAAATGAATTGGCCAGTATAGGTCTCTTGATTGTGTCCCGCGGACTCAATAGGCAGATCTGAATGAGTCAGTCGAACTGATTTGGTGGCTTGGTTCGGTCAAAGGTGTGGCATTCGCCAAAAGACAAGGTTTTATCAATTCACAAATTTGCCACGTCGGTCTATGCTCCCGAATAATTTTGGGTAATCGCCCTGTTTGCGTCCAATGTGGCTTGTTCCTGCGGTACAAGCAAAACGGCAAACAATAAAAGGTGATATGAGCAGAAGGCGTATCCTTCGACTGGTATGAAAGTATACTGACTCTGTAGCTTAGCCACGAAATATGCTATCGATTACTTACTTCAGTCTCTTGGTTATGTTTTCGATTGAAAACAACAAAATAATTATAGAATCTTGTTTTCACCCTTCAATAAGCCTGGCTTTTGTGTTTGGTAGCATATTATTAAGAATAGATATACTAAGTTGGAAGTGTTCCTGGTCTTTTGGTGTATAATTCGAGTATGTATTCACTGCCCTGTTCATGAAAAGTCGAAGTATAGTCCTCTGTCGTTCTCATGGTGCAAGCCTATGGAGGTTTGTGTAGTGCATCTTTCCTGTTGTCTGTTGTACTGTGCCGCTTTTGGGACGTGACACGAGCGTGACTAAAACAACGAAAGCTGCAAGAGACACCGGTTCCAAGACGAAATGGGAATTCTGTGAGCAGAGTTGAAATGTAGTAAAATGTTAGCAGGGCTTTTTAAATTATCCGCTTTATGGGTAATATTCGTTATGTAAAGTGTACAAGTAGTGACTGATTTTACATGGTCAGCCAATGAACTACTCTGTAGCTTCGCCAAAAGAGGACAATAACGAACCTAGTAGTATTCCCACTGCTCCCTTGTCCTTTGACGCTAAAAATGAACAAATAACTGTCTTGTTTTGTTTGTTAATTATCTTCTCAGTATAATTGGTACCCGCATCCTTACCATTTTACTACTTGTCTAAAAAACGAAGTTGTATAATATTTGGTGGCATGGATACGAGTCAAAATATTTGATAACTCACAGGTGAATCATCGCGGAATAGCCCAAATTCCACTTCAGTTTGATAGACTGGTCAAGTTCAGGTTTCCATGAAATTCACTGGTTATTTTTGGAATTTGCAGAATACGAAACCATCCTTGTAACCAAGCGGTTCCTTACTGGAATAAAAATCGAATAGCATAAAGACCAACAGACTTCGAATCACAAGATATGCGATGCTAGCAAGACAAAATATAACGGTGCTAGTGTTGTGATCCAAGAACATGGACGGCTCAAGGGTTGTTTATTCGACAAAGCAACACATGGGCTAGGCGTTTAAACAAGACCAGAAATAAAACCACTCATTTGCACGCGGTATTAGACCTCAGACTGTCTCGGCTGCCGCAGACGTCAATACTGAAGTCTTTTAAGTAGCAGGGACCATTATGGGCGATGCTGCACTCTGATGTTCCTTCCTGCATTTTTCCTGTGGCTTGTACGATGTCAAAATATATGCTCTGCTCCTACTACTGAATAGCAGTGGTATGAGTAGTATATTACGATCGCTCATCTTCACTGCATTAGAAATAACCAAACAACAGTTTATGACAACCAACCACTAACAACATGAGAATGCCAGCTTAACCTTCATGAGGTCCTTTTCAAAACAGCAGATGTATGGTGACAGGCCCGTGATACTTGCCTTCATCTGGATGTACCGGTTGCATGATCAAACGTGGGCTTCTACTGGCTTTGTTCATTTGGTGATATCTGTCTGTTATAGCTCGCTGTTCACAGGCTAGGCGCGGTTCTTTCTGCTATTTTGATAAGCTGCTTAACATGCTGCTGTCCATCTAATAAAGCAGAACTATTCCATCACTTTATCGGGCTCGAAGAGAATAATGCTTTCATTTTTCCCCAGACTTTCGGCTGCTAACGTATGTCCTTGCGTTAAAAGATGTTTCAAGATTGAACTATTTTGCTGCTCTTGATACCATGATTTAACAAGCGTAGACTTTAAACGTTCAGCATTTAGTGGAGATGACGGCTTATGGTCAGGAAACCACTTTCGCTTGTGAGTAATGATTAGGTCGCCCGATCGTCTCGATAGGAGACACAGTTACTGTCTGTAAACTCCAATCGATGACCCGTCGACTAGGACTTCTCTCCAAGTTGAAATCCTAGAAATCGTTGACTTGTTGAGCGGTATTTGATTACTGATGAGTAGTAAGGGATTTTGGTTGAGTGTTCACATATGATAATTCGGTCGTGCCTAACGTGAGGTCAATGGCGCAGTGGTAAACACGGTTGTCTCATGAACAACGTGGCCGTGGTTCTAGTCCCGGTGGCACTACTGACGAGCTCTAACGAGAGCGAAACTCAAGTTTAGTGCTTCTGCTATTCGAAAGGGGCCGACTGGATAGTCTATGGGAATGCGACAGCTGCGATCAATTGTGGGTGATGTTCAAATTGAAATAAACCAAATCCCCAACTACTCATCAGTAATTGTGTATAGGACGTAAATAACGGTGTATCAAGTATGCATGAATAAAATATCTTTGTGACAAAAAGTTAGAACTTATCAAAGTCTTGATAGCATAGTGTAAATAATTTTGGCTATTGTGAACCACCACCTGAAGCAATGGGAGCTCGCGGGTTATGACGGTTGGATGGACTGATATGGAAATGGTCATTAATCTGTAAGTCGTTTGCTGTATGAAGTTGTACAAACTTTGGGATGGAAGATCCTTACCACAAAACCGTGTATTTTTTGGTTCGCATAGCGGTAGCAAAGCAGAGTGTGTTGTTCAGTGTACTGTGCAGCAGTGTATAGTAATTTTTTATGCGTCATGTAAAGGTACGACAAAACCTGAGTAGTTGTGGCAGTTTTCGTGACCATAAGCTATGAATAGCCTGATAAGGACAGTGGTTCCAACTCTGTGGTCAACGTTAGTAGTCTTGTCACCAGCACTTTGTTCACTGTTTGGATATCACGTTTCCCCACTGTAGGTGAATATACCAAAACGGGAGACAAAGGTGAAGTGCTAGCCGTTTTTTGAGTATAAAGACTCTCGGACTACTTCTATCATCGACTGTTTGTTGATAATAAAACATGCAATCAAATCACCCAAACCCAGTGAAAGTCTGCCGAAAGAAAATGTTCTCAGCCATAACCTTTCAGACACAACGGCGCCTCCACTTCAACGGGTCAATCGTTGTGCGGGTACCTAAGTACTATATACTGCTCATATGCTCCACCAAATTGTTCACCTACATCCATTAGACTGGCATTTCCTGTAAGCAAGAGACTAGTGGAATTTTAGTTCCAACGGTAGCAGCTGCTCAGTAGTCGTGAGGGAGCAGCAAGGACTGCAAGTTGTTCGCAATTTTGCAGTAAACCTTCCAAAAATAGTTCCTATCTTAGTGACTCTGTCAATGTGCCTTCGTCTGTTGCTGCTGACCTCACACAAATCAGTATCCACGCCTAGATCGTCGGCAACTGGGAAATCTTAAGTTTTCGATCTGCAGGAGTTCGGTGGAAGGACCTATTCCAAGTGGTCTTTAGGAAATCTGTAATCAAGAGACAGAAACCAAAGGTATCTTTGGTTTCTGGGAAAACACTCGTAATCTAGAGTATTTGAGATAAATCCTGCTAGTTCAAAGCATGGGCTTACCGATAAAATAAGAGAATGTATCGCACACATCATGGGTCGATCGACTACTTCTAGATATAAAGTGGGTTTTCAAACTGTGCATAAGTCTGTCTTTTCCAAATCTCGTCTGAGATGAGGACGAAAAACAGTAAAATATACTCGTCATGTTGGTTTACCCTCTACTGATCCTGATCACTGGTTCCAAAGTCCGGTCTTTGTAACGGTGATTATATTGGTACCATTCGTTCAACTGTCCATGTCGCCATCTTCGTTTGTGCTGGCTGGACTGAAGAACGGTTTTGAGCAAACGGTCGCGTGAACTGCTCTCCTCGATCACTCTCTCTGTTATCACTTTGAGGTGTGAACTTCCGCTTATTTGGAGCGAACAAGAAAATTTGTTATTATTATTATTGCTATTGTTATGTTGCTGGTATCACATCTAAATGACTTTTTACTTACAATAAGCTGTTTGTCGCAATTTAACTGATCAACTGTCCACTGGTTGGGTTACCAAGTAGACTGTTTCCGTTTCTTAGTATATGTGCAACTTACGGTGTTCCTTCCCTTCTATAGTTGGAAGAGTGTAGAATTTATATACAAGGAGAAATTAGGGAAACTACGGACTTCTGGAATAAGATGGATGACTCAAAAGTCAACAGGTAATCAGGAATAACCTTTCTTATCGTTTTGGCTTTAATGCGGTTGAAGGATCCTATAATAATTGCAGAAAACCTGAAGTCATTGTTCATACAGTCACAAAGTGAACCGGTTAAATGTTGCACCAACTTTGCGCACTGTAGGACGAAACAGCAATAAAATTACTCATAGTTTATCTCAGTTGCAGCGATCTAGGCGTACGATATCCTGAACGACCATTATTTCGTCCACTGGGAATAGTCTAGTGTGACCCTGAACGTCTGTATTCCTTGTTCGTCAGGTTAGCCTAAAACGGAGTAACCATCAATTCAGCTATGGTCGCATTTACAAACGAAATTTGCCGCGGTTGAAGGAGACGGTTGGTTGCAATTGTGACGGTGGGCTGCTGTTAATATGTACCATCACACTGCTCATCATCACCTCCAGAACCACGAGCTTGTCTAACGACTATCGCAGCAGTTCCTTCGGTTCCTTTTTATCGGTTCAAAGTTCTGATATCTGTTTTCGAAACAGTTGTCGTTCGCTGCAGTTACTTAGCTTTTCGGCAGACGGAAGTGACACCCCGGAAGAAACTACCGATATGGCTTTAGGAAATAAATATTTTCTGGGATACACAAAAACCGTGAGACGTTTGGATACGACGGACAAGTTGACATCGATGGCCTTCTGCATACTTGCTGAAGGGCACATATCACGATCGATATCAGATGAACGTCAAATCCTAATCAGGCGCTTAACAAAACTTAAGAATGCTAGATGCATGGGGTCAAGGGGAAATCGTGATACTATGTTAGTGGACAGTTCTGGTAAAAAAAACTGAAAGTGTGATTTTCATCGTCAACTTGTCTTCGAAAACTGGGATCCATCCTCAGTTCTTTCACAGATGCCGAGAGCGCCATTCTTTTACATTCACAATATACACCTCTCTTTGTGCATTTATCGCAGCCGTGGTAGTCGCTGTAGCCTTTCACTTCGTATATGAAACAACGACCAGGTGTGTCTCAGATAATGGACTGAAGCGTCACATAAAGTGTGATTCCGAACGGTCCAAACCGCTGCACATCATCGCACACGTGAGTGAGGCAATGCATATCATACACCAGTTCGTCGTCCTCATGCAGATAAGCAAACTGATCAACAAATTTAACAAGTAGAAACCGGGCAGTCATTTAGTGAATGACGAATGCTGGAATGAGATAGTGTGCAACTGGAAATAAACAGATTTAACAATTTTTCATACAGGAGGTATGAGAGGAAGAAACGCACAAGCCCGGGGCCCGAATATGACAGAAGCACACGACTCTTGTTGGCTTTGAAACGTTTGAAATTAGTAAACGTACCACATTTACGCAATACTTAACCTGCAGGCTGCACTTATGTCGTCGGTTGTATGGAGTCCTTTTTCATTCAACATAATTCATACCTTTCGTCCAGCACGCGTGACATATCTCTCTCACGTTTTATGCGTCAGTTAGTAGTCCATCTACTATACCATCGTTTGAGGTCACTCACTTCTATTATGAACGTTAATGAAGGCCGCTCATAGTGATTATGTGTTATGTTTGCAACTACACAATTGTCAGTAAGCCTGGATTAACGAAACCGAAAAGATGAAATACATCTTGAACATTTATACAGCGTTTGACAAAACTGAGAGTGACGACAGATCGAAAACAATACAACACGGCCGCACTCACCACGCACGAAATAAATGAAGCCGCAAACGCGCGTCCGCTGGAGGCGTGGAGCAAAACAAACGGCGGTTGTCGGGAGCGCGTGCAAATGAAACGTTGTGCATATGACAGTATGTTCTAGAAACTTTTTAGCACGCGCTTGAATGCCAAATTAAGCGTGTTAGTTAACAGTTCTTATTTTCATTCGATCCGCTTATTGCGTGCCCAACTGTTAGCCAGATGTTAACCAACACCTAGGAATCGGCCATGTGGTTGCTGAATAGCTGCGAACTCGAAAAAGTTAATATAGAATTTTCCTCCAGCAATTCGATGGTTCGCCGGCCCAGTTAATTACTATCGCCGGTTCATCCCTCCTTGTGCGCAACTCCTGCAACCCATCACGGACTTACTCCGAGGCAGCACACGTAAGTTCAATTTTATGGACGGCTGTCTCCGAGGTGAAAAAAGATACGTCCAAAGTCGCCCTTTTAGATAAGCCAGACACCCAGGCCTTACTTTCTCCCATTACTGATGCCTCGGTGTTGTCGGCGCCCTATTACAGCAGCTTGTCAACGATCAATTGCTTGTTATCTGCCGAATCCCGGTATAACACGTTTGGAAGAGAATTAATTACTATTCACCAGATATCCGCCCTTTCCGTCATGCAGTGGAGGGTCGCCTTTTCATCGTTTTCACGGATCGTAAGCCTTCAGTGTACGGACTTGGGTCCCGCATCAGACAGGTACTCCCCCAAGGAGATCAGACTCCTGGACTGTGTTTCGCAGTTTATCTGCGACATACGGCATGTTTCAGGTACCATCAACCCCGTCGCCGACGTTGTTTCACACGTCCATTCCATCTTATTCACGCCTGGTTCCGTTGACCTCAGTGATCTAGCTGCGGTCCGGGCGCGAGAACGTTGCTGTCCATACATCCCTACAACGCTACTCTGTGAAGCTGCCCTCCATTCTGCTGCTTAATACACACGGGACCATCCTTTGCGATATGACCATAGGTATCCCGAGACATAGTGCCACTAGCTTACCGACGTACTGTCTTCAGTCAGCTTCACAGTCTACCGCACCCAAGTATTCGCGCCACTGTTAAGTTGGTAACAGATCGATTTTTCTGGTCTGAGGCTAATTCCGACGTTCGTAGTTGGGCACGTGCTTGCTTGCAGTGCCAACGTTCCAAGGCGCATAAACACGTGCGAGGCCCAATTTCATCATTCGGTCTTCCAAATGCCAAGTTTTCGCACATCTACTTAGATTTAACTAGATCCTTGCCACCTTCACACGGCTACGTTTACACTTTGTCGTGTTGACCATTTTTCAAGTTGGCCAGGCGCCCCCCCCCCACTGAAGAATTGCTCTTCTGAGGCTGTCGCGAGCGCTTGTTTGGAACGCTGGGTGGCCAACTGCTGAGACTTGATAGAAACCTTCAAGATTATTGTGGAAATAACCGGATTTGTGGCGAAATCTTTGGTCAGACTGCATACACACACCCACGTTTGATGCCACAGTCTCCAGATGGAGAAGAAGAGGGTTGCTACATTGAGTAGGGCTAATTTTTTCGTATATCGAGTCACCACCTGTTGGAACATGCTTCCACAGAATGTAGTATCCTCTGATATTGTGACAGAGTACAAAAGAATGCTTGATGATTGCTGGCCATTTTTCTTCCCGGACCTGTGGGTACCTTCCCACAAAGTCTCACACCAGATTTGACGAGTTACCCAGTGGCAATAACGCAGAAGACAACAAACAGCGCAGTACTCTATATATTGCCACGACCGAGAAGCA